>JAGFPH010004959.1:56209-75036 GCA_018207615.1 Philaenus spumarius | reverse complement strand
CTATGTTTTAGAGTTTCAACCAACAATTTGGAAAATAGGTCTATTCACGACGGTGCTGAATAGCTGCAAAATGGTTCGCACGCCATTCCGCATATTGGGAATATCTTCAATACACAATACATTGCGAGCTTCGCACGCCATTCCGCTTATTGGGATTATTTTTACTGCGCAATGCATTGCGTGCTTCACACGCCATTCCGTATATTGGGAGTATCTTCAATACACAGTTCATTGCGTGTTCGCTCGCCAACCTCACGGTAGAAACTACTACATGGCTTTGAACCGGGTACTTCTATGGTATTTTACGTTTTAATCAATTTTGGGGGAACCAAGCGAGCTATAAGGTCGCGTAAAATGCAAAATATGCAGAATAACATCCTACATTATTTGTATTTGTAGAAAAAACTCAAAAACAAATTCATTCTCGTGGGAAAAATCTCAAAAAATAATTACTTCCGGTCAAAAAACGTGCTTCCGATTGTTGGATTTTTTTGGCTAACGAACTCGTCCGAGTGACGTAGACAACCAACATGTGTACCAAATTTGAACCAACTCGGATTTATAATGCGACCGATTATATATATGATTTTAATGACACCCCAAAACGTGTTCTGGGGACCATGATCGGTGCTCATTTGCTACTCCCGACCTTGGGTCTTACCATAAGGACCACTGGAATAGCTCATTTTTCCTACGGAAATTCGCTAAAAACATAATTTGTGGTAACAGGAAAGAGCTTGTGAGACAATATCTCTCTAATATATAAAAAATCTTGTCATTCACGAAAAATTCTGGCCCTGCCACGCATGCGTCAGGATGTAGTTTAGCGCTACCTCAACCACCCATCCAAGTGCCTCTGTCTTAATAAATCGCCATTTCCTTGAAAATATCAGAATATACAATATTATACTTACATTTGCTTTACCGCGAGTATTAGTGTGAGTTGGTGAGCGGAACGATCGGGGGCAGTGTTCTCTTCTAATTTATAAATCAAACCTAGAACGCAGATTCTCCTAAATAATACGTGTAATTCGTACGCGTTTCAACGAAAATGTTGCCATCTTCAGTGATGCACTAGCTACAATAATCAAACTATAAGTAACTAACCTAACAGTGTTTCATAACCCGTAATTGTACAATATTTAAAGGGGCGTGGCTTAAATTACTTTACAATACTAAGGCGTTAATAACTGCCTAACAGTATTCGAACTAACCTAGCATTAACTATATAAAAAACGAAAATACTAAAATAATATTAACATATAACAATAAAGAGTTTACATTAATAAAGAGTTCTGATTCATTTTAGGTATTTGTTAATATAAATAAACAGTGTTTCATTGAGTTTTAGTTTGATTTTCTCTTCCATCACTAAAGATGTCGACATTATCGTTGAAACGCGTTAGATTTAAACGTTTAAGGTTCGACAGGAGTGAAAAATATTTCTTAGTCGACCGCAGCTCTCCAAGTGGCGGAGCTGTGCATTACTAGCATTGGGTTTGTGTGCGTTTCATTCTTCAGCTAGCAAATATAGGGCAGCTTCATAAATGCGGAATCTAGAGGGTTACCCTGAATGTAAACGTACTGAAATGCTCATGCGTGACAATGTATGTGAGTATGTGTTAATAAACGCGGATTCTCATATAACCCTAGTCTCAAATAAAGTTACATGTAATTTTTAGTAATTATACATCTCTATTTAAAAATCATTGGTAATACATTGTTTTGATAACCTGGTTTGCATCCTTTTAGACCTGGTTTATTTTAGATTGGAAATTAAAAATTTAACTTTTTTTTAAAAATATGTATAAATAATAACTGTAAACAAGAGTGCCTGAGTAAGAGGGGGCTAACCCACAAAAATGTAAAAATAAATTCTTATTAGTATTTGCATAGTGCTGCTATCTCGCAGTCATCCTGTGAACTACTTGCGGTTGCGAGATAACTCCTTGTCTGTCGAAATACACACAGACATCTGAAGAACTAGGAAATCAGCTGTCTGATTAGTAAGAGAAGGAGAGAAAAGTCACATGTGTTGTCATTTCATATTAGCTTTTGTGAGTTTTCTAACCTATTTATTTATTTTAATTCATGATAGTTAATAAATAAATAAATTCATAGTTAATTAATAAATTCACGAATTAAATAAATAACTGACAACCAGTTTACACAAAATAAAAGAAAGCTATGGTTCTTTTCCGATTCTTGCAGTGGCCAAAACAAGAACATATTTATTTTTATTCTGTACTAGCTGGCCCGACCCGGCTTTGCACGGATAGACAAATCAAAGTTAAATATATATTAACAAAAAATATATTATATCAATAAATATATTACACTATGTATTTCTTATGGGGATTTTTAATAACTTTGACCCTCCTCCCAAAATTCCCCTAAATTTTAGATTTTTTTAAAAAAACTCTTTCTTAGCGAGAACCTAGCGCCCTAGAGGAAGCTACATTATAAATTTCATTCCAATCCTTTCGGTGTTTCTTTTTAGTAACTTTGACCCCCCCAAACCCCCCTAAAATTTCGAATTTTTTAAAACCCTTTCTTAGCGAGTACCTAGGGCCCTAGAGGAAGCTACATACCAAATTTCATTCCAATCTGTTCGATGGTTTTTTATAGTAACTTTGACCCCCAAACCTCCCCTAAAATTTCGAATTTTTTAAAAAACATTCTTAGCGAGTACCTAAGGCCCTACGGGAAGCTACATACCAAATTTCATTCCAATCCGATGGGTATGTTTTGAGAAATCGTGATTTAGTAACTTTGACTCCCCAAAATACCCCCTAAAATTTCGAATTTTCGGAAACCCTTTCTTAGTGCTCGTCTAGAGCCTGTAAAGAGTATTAGTGGCAAATTTCATGTTTGTAGGCCTCGTGGTTTTGGAGACACTGTGATGAGACAATGAATCAATGGTATTTGGCTTTTATAAGTATAGATTACATTTTGGTCCATACTGGGATGTTTGATGAAATAAAAGAATCGTTTTTAGTGCTGGGCCATACGTTCGTGCCTAGCGATAGTGATTTTGTAATTATAGAGAAAAAATCCCGTCAAGTGGATTATGTTTACTTTCCCGAAGAGGAAGAGACATTGTCAAAAGTGGCCGTGTCAAAAAGCCATTTAAATTTAACCAGGAACTGGCACATACTTTCTCACAAACATATTTAAATTATTAAACAGATTCACTGTGACTTCATAATTGTAGGAGGGGTAGGGTGATATTAAAGTAGGAGATTAACTAATAATAATATTATTATTATTATCAAGAGAGAAAACTATTCGATCGATTTCGAACAAATGTGCACCAAACACGTCAATTAGGCCTGTATAGATGCACGAAAAAAGGTTTTGAAACATTTTGAAAAACAACCCCCTTTTCGGAAAAAACCAAAAATCAGTTATTATTATTATTATTAGCTAAACGAGAATTTTAGAAATATGCGGGTGTTTTCATATAGTAGGGTACATTATGGGCTACAAATGAGCCAAATTGTATCTAAATCGTTAGAGCCGTTTTTGTATAAAGAAATAAGAACTTATTTTTTGGGGGTTTTTTTGGTCAAAAAGGTTTTTTTTTCAAAATGTTTCATAACCATTTTTTGTGCATCTATACAGGCCTAATTGACATGTTTATTTTTTAGGGCTAGTTTTGGGTGTTTAGGGGCAGTTTTAGGTTGTCATTCCCAAAAACGGTTTTGGTAATGGCTTTATATTTTTTGCTATAGCGGGAAAACGAAAGATCGGATCTTAAGTTTGATGAAAAATCGTTAGTGTGGAATTCAATTATTATCTACAACTTTTGTATTTAACATTTAACATTAACTAATTTCAGAGTTTCCATTCCCAAAAATGGTTTTGTATTGGGTTCTATATATAAAAGGCATTATAAATAAAACATAAAATATGTTTTTAGAAAGCTCCATCGGGGATTGTCGTGCGAAGCACGCAGGGGCCTCCCCTAGTATGTAATAATTTTATTAATATTGATCATTTAAATGACTGAACTGAATGACTTATTATTCAATGTCTTAAAGTTTTCTTGACGTGTTAATGTTTTTTACACTAATAAACAGTTTTATTAATAATTAAACTCGCAGTTTTATTCAAATTTAAATTTTCTTAGTTACATTGATATGTGTTTAATACAAGGAGTACACATTTTTAATAACATTTTCAGTTTTGATATGTATTTTTAATAATATAATAAAACATTAATTATTTCAAAACTTTGTTTTTGTGGGTTAACCCCGTTTCTTACTCAGGCACTCTCTAACAAATTATTTGCTATAAATAAATTATATTTGTAAATTATATATTACCGTATATTAGTTAAATATTTATAGATAATTCATTACAATTATTAATGCGGTTAAATCCATTTTTTTAGAGCATGATTGGACCGGAACACATATTTTTGGCGGCTTTACGATGCAGGCCCCTCTCTGGGGCTACCAAGGGTGAGTAAATGGTGGTAAGCATACTAATTATTAAACAGTAAACATTATTAAGTGACGGTGATAATTTTTATACAAGAAGTTATAATCTGGGTTAAAAGCATTAAGTAAAAGTAGTTTTTAGATGTATGCATAGGCTAGCTGGCCCGATCCGGCTATGTACAGAGAGACAAATCAAAGTTAAATGTGGGTATTTTTAGTATCTTTGACACCCCCAAACCCCCCTAAAATTTCGAATGTTTTGAAAACCTTTCTTAGCGAGCACCTAGGACCCTAGATAAAGCTACATCCCAAACTTCATTCCAATCCGTTCGGTGGTTTTTTTAGTAACTTAGACCTTCCCAAACCCGCCCTAAAATTTATAATTTTTTTAAAGCCTTTCTTAGCGAGCACCTAGGGCTCTAGAGGAAGCTTCATACCAAATTTCATTCCAATCCGTTTGTTGGTTTTTGAGATTTGGTGATCAGTGAGTCAGTTAGTGGTATTTATATTATACAGGCTGTTTACAAACTTCCTGAAAAAAAAACAATAAAAAAAGTAATATAAACATGAGTCTGACATGCCTAGTTTTCTGTCTGTCCTTCTGTTTGTGGTTTTTACAAATTATTTTATAACTTGAGTACTATTTTAGATAGAAACTTCAAATTTGGCACGAACGTATACCTTGGTAGGTCAAACAAGTGTATAAAATACTGAAATAAATATACAAAATTTGCACTAAACAACAATTTGCCGTGTACAGTTGTTACATAATTAGGTAAATGTCTCATTACTCAGTTATTTATTATCCGATTGTAGCAAATAAACTATGATTTTGTTCGTCTTAAAATTCTACATTTTTTATTACTGGTAACATTTTTTAATAAAAATTACGGTTTTCGTGAAATTTAACATCAACGATTTTAAATTGCCGCCATCTTGAAACTATTTAAGATATCGTAACGAAATTTTATGCATTTGTTTCTATCAAGGTATACGTTCGTGCCAAATTTGAAGTTTCTATCTAAAATAGTACTCAAGTTATAAAATAATTTGTAAAAAACACAAACAGGCGGTCAGACAGAAAACTAGGCATGTCAGACCCATATTTATATGACGTTCTTTGATTGTCTTGACCTAAGGAACAAATACACAAAATTTTTCCAGGAAGTTTGTAAACACCCTGTATATTATAATAATATGATATAATATATGAAGTGCTCTTCGCTTTCGGTACCCTTGTTGGTCCTTGCGAATCTTGCGATGGCTTGACTCCTTAGCGGACGTGTCCTTCCACTCTCTCGCGAGGTACCGGACGTTGTCAGGATGGATGGTGGTTCAGTAATGAAGCTTCAGCTATTCTACTTATACAAATAGTGTCTATATAAATTTAAAAAAGTAAGTGAGTCGATGGGGACGACTCTGGCGAGTGGTAGGTACCCCCTACCTTATCTATACTAATATTATAAACAGGTAAAATTTGTTTGTTTGTTTGTATGTAGGGGGTAATCTCTGGAACTACTGACCCGATTGAAAAAATAGTTTCACTAATAAAAAGCTACAATATGCCTGAGTAACATAGCTATAATTCATTTCGATAAAAACATTTTTTATTTCAATATTTGTAAATTTAGTCGGAAAACATTCTTAGGTTAGGCCTGGACTGATGAATCAAATATTTCTTGAATGTATTTACATTCAGTACCATATCAACCAATTGAATGAAGCAAAACAGCTGTTTGCTCTAATATTTCCTTTAACAGCTCATTTCAAACTTTAAAGCAATTATAGGTTTTTACTAAAGTGTAGACCTGAGCCTTGCTGTTACTTTTAACCTTTATTAGCGAATTTCCATAGGAAAAATGAGCTATTGCAGTGGCCCTTATCGTAAGACCCAAGGTCGGGAGTAGCAAATGAGCACCGATCATGGTCCCCAGAACACGTTTTGGGGTGTCAATAAAAATCATATATATATATATATATATATATATATGTATATATGTGTTCGCACTCTAGCGGCCGCATTTTAAGTCCGATTTGGTCCAAATTTGGTACACATGTTGGTTGTCTATGTCGCTCGGACGAGTTCGTTAGCCAAAAATATCCAGCAACAGGAAGTACGTTTTTTGACAGGAAGTAACTATTTTTAGAGATTTTTACTACGAGAATGATATTAAAAAAAGTTTTTTCTAAAAATACAAATTTAGCATGTTATTCTGCACATTTTGTTTTTTTACGCGACCTTATAGCTCGCTTGGTTCCCCCAAAATCGATCAAAACGTAAAATACCATAAACGTACCCGGTTCGAAGCCATGTGGTTCAAACTCGCGAATCGACTAGGCGCAAACAAAATTCTACTAATATATTGCGTACACACAGACAGCTGTTCAACGCCTTCGTGAGTAGACCTATTTCCCAAATTGTTTGTTGAAACCCTAAAACATAGGCCTATAAACTTAGTTTTGGAAATTTGCTCAACTCACGTCAGCGGTTCGGCTGCGTGGTCGAATTATTATAACTGCTGTTATAAAATATACTAAATAATTTGATTCGAATATTTGACATTATTTACCATCTTAGCTTTGTGGTTATTGTTAATCCTCCACCTTTATTATAAAGAAAACATAACATGATTACGTGTGCAGAAGGTTCGATTGGGGTTGGCGTGCGGAGCACGCAGGGTTTCCCCTAGTACAATAATAATTCGATCACTCAGCTGAACCGCTGACGTGGGTTGAGAGCTTTTCCAAAATTAGGTTTACATTTTTAGGGTTCAACCAACTATTTTTTGAATTGCTCTGATCACGAAGGCGCTGAACAGCCGCCGCCGTGTATGAAATATATTAGTGGAATTTGTTTGCATCTCAGATTCCAGCACGGGAGAACTGTTTTTGGTAGCTTCGCTCGCAGAAGACAAAATCGCTTCGCTGCTTGGGATCAGAAGTAGCCCCTACGGTAAAATATCCCACGTGGATTTGAACCGGGTACTTTTATGGTATTACGTTTTGATATATTTTCGGGGAACCAGACGGGGCTGTGTAAAAGAAACAAAATGTGCAGAATAATTTCATATATAAATTTTTTTAGATAAAACACAAATACGTTTCATTCTGGTACGACAAGTCTAAAAAGATCGTTAATTCTGGGGAAAAGTAAGTGTTTCCAGTTGTATGATGTTTCTATAACAAACTCGTCCGAGCGATTTAGTAAACCAACGTGTGCACAAAATTTAGATCAAATTGAACGTAAATTGCGGCCGTTCATATTGGAAGTATTTTCAATACGCAGTGCATTGCGTGCTTCGCACGCCAACCCCCGTATTGGGAGTATTTTCAATACACAGTGCATTTCGTGCTTCGCACGCCAATCCCCGTATTGAAAGTATTTTCAATACACAGTTTATTGTGTGATTCACACGCCAACCCCATAATTGGGAGTATTTTCAATACACAGAGCAATGCGTGCTTCACACGCCATCCCCCGTATTGGGAGTATTTTCAATACACAGTGCATTGCGTGCTTCGCACGCCAACCTCCGTATTTTGAGTATTTTCAATATGAAGTGCATTGCGTGATTCACACGCCAACCCCCGTATTGGGAGTATTTTCAATACAAAGTGCATTGCGTGCCTCGCACGCCAATCCCCGTATTGGGAGTATTTTCAAAACACAGTTCATTGCGTGTTTCGCACGCCAACCCACGTATTAGAAGTGTCTTCAATAAACAGTGCATTGCGTGATTCACACGCCAACCCCCGTAATGGGAGTATTTTCAATAAACAGTGCATTACGTGATTCGCACGCCAACCCCCGTATTGGGAGTATTTTCAATATAAAGTGCATTGCGTGATTCGTACGCCAGCCCCCGTATTGGGAGTATTTTCAATACACTGGGCATTGCGTGCTTCGCACGCCAACCCCAGTATTGGGAGTATTTTCAATTCACAGTGCATTGCGTGCTTCGCACGCCAACAACCGTGTTGAAGGTATTTTCAATAAACACTGCATTGCGTGATTCGCACGCCAACCCCCGTATTGGGAGTAATTTTCAATACACAGTGCATTGCGTGTTTCACACGCCAACCACCGTGTTGGGAGTATTTTCAATAAACAGTGCATTGCGTGATTCACACGCCAACACCGTATTTGGGAGTATTTTTAATACACAGTGCATTGCGTGCTTCGCACGATAACCCCGTACTAGGAGTATTTTCAATAAACAGTTGCATTGCGTGATTCACACGCCAACCCCATAATTGGGAGTATTTTCAATACACAGTGCATTGCGTGCTTCGCATGCCAACCCCCGTATTGGGAGTATTTTCAATACACAGTGCATTGCGTGCTTCACACGCCAACCCCCGTATTGGGAGTATTTTTCAATACACAGTGCATTGCGTGCTTCGCACGCCAACCCCCGTATTGGAAGTATTTTCAATAAACAGTGCATTGCGGACTTCGCACGTCTAACCCCGTGTTCTGAGTATTTTCAATACACAGTCATTGCGTGCTTCATACGCCAACCCCCGTATTCTGAGCAATTAAATACATAGTCCATTGCGTGCTTCGCACGTCAACCCGCATTTTGGGAGAATTTTTATTTACAGAGCATGCAATTTTTACCCTATGTACGTCCGCTTTAAAATATTAGTGATTATTACGTAGAAAGGTTAAAAAATAAAAAATAAAGTAATTTCTACTCATATAGGATATAGGCCCTTAATATAGAAAATAAAAGGTCAGCTCCTAGCATAGGAAATACGAAATTTGTGTAGCAGTGAACGTGTTAATCGGATTTACTGTGCGTTCATAATTTTATTAAAGTAGGAGAGTAACTAATAATTAGTATTATTAGCTAAACGAGAGTTTTTAGAAAGATGCGGTTTTTTGCATACGGCATGGTACATTAACGCTACAAATAAGCCAAATTTTATCTAAATCGTTAGAACCGTTTTTTTAAAATTAAATAATAAAAAAAATTTTGGGGGTTTTTGGTCAAAAAGGGGCTTGTTTCTAAAAAAATTTCAAAACATTTTTTCGTGCATGTATACAGGGCTAATTAATTTACATGTTTGGTGCAAATTTGTTTGGAATCGATCGAATAGTTTTCTCTCTAGCTTTGTACACATTCAGACAGACATTTTTGTAAAAAAACACTTTTTTGGATTCAGGGGGTCTCAAAACGGATATTTCCACAATATCTTAACATCGATTTTTTTGCCATCTCTATACTTTCTCTATACAATAGTATAGTGAGAAAGTAAAACGATTTCGGAATAAAGTTCCCTGACCAAAAACCGCATATTGTGTTTCGTCCAAAACTATTTTACGTTTCCCATTCGGGACTACATTATATGAGCTAATTTTCACTGCC
The DNA here is from genome assembly GCA_018207615.1 of Philaenus spumarius. Classification (NCBI taxonomy): domain Eukaryota; kingdom Metazoa; phylum Arthropoda; class Insecta; order Hemiptera; family Aphrophoridae; genus Philaenus; species Philaenus spumarius. Next base: position 65,219 of record JAGFPH010004959.1, on the reverse strand, counting down.
CACTGACTGTACGGGAGGATGACTTGGAACTACCGAGAGCTGAGAGGTAAGAGGGTCAATATCCCTTATTTCGCCCGTCATCGTTTGACTTGTTTCAGCGTGATTTGCATCCTTACCTTTGCTTTCCAACGTTGGTCCACTAGTACGTGCAATAATACCACTCTTATTTCGCACCTGAGGCGGTCATAGTTTGAAAGCTGAACTAAAAAATATGTGTCAAAAATTGGTTTTTAATATGTAAAGGTCTTTTCGAAAATTTTCGAAATATCTATTAATTCGTACATACCATACACAGCACTATATGCCAACTGATACACAGGATTTCAATTAAATGGGCCACCATTGATATTTTGTAAACTACAAATCTGACAGCAAACTTTAAACGGGGGACTTGTTTTTTGAGAAACTACAAAATATGTAATTAAATATTTATAATTCGCCGCCATTTTCCAACATGTCGGTAAATTTTCTATTTTAGTATGGAACACCCTTTGTTTTGAGATAGTTTTGGAGTTTCCTAATTATTTTAAGATTTTTTTCTTGGTGTTTTTCTGATACGTCTGACCGTTTAAAATTTAGTCGATAAAGTTTATAAAAAGACCTTATCTGAGCGGAAGATAATTTTTGTATGGAAACTTTTTGAACCAATGAAAACCCTCCCAACACTAACAAAATAATACACTGTTTAGACAAATTACTTTTTAAAATCTATAAATACGAAATTTAAACTTGAACTGGACTTATGAGAAATAACACTATATAAATAAAAAACAGATTAGTTATATAAAATAAAATACAAATTATAGGTTTTTAACCATCACTGATGATGACGACCTGGTCATCGAAACGTGTTTGAAGTATTAAACGTTTTTTATGAGAAACTGTGTTCTGTTTTTTATTTATATCTATAAATATGGTTTTGTTATTTTTTTAAAACCCACAATACAGAGGAATTGAGTTACAAAACTACAAATTTGTCACACATGAAAAATTAAGTTGGTAACAGACGTTCGATATTAGCTGATTCAGAATCCAGAATTCAGTAAAATACAAAATCATTATAAAAAATAGGGTGACCCATCAAAAATTAGAAAAAGAAATTTTTTAATATAAAAACTGTACTTTAAAATGTGAATTTGCAGCCCAATAAACAGAGGGGCTTTCGTTAAACAACATTGAGAATCAACGACTGACATTGACATTGTGATTCCAAATTTCGTAAGTTGTTTTAAACTAGTTTACTTGGTAATACCTCTGAAATGGACATTGTACTTCCTCATTTTGTAAGTTGTGTTAAAACAGTTTACTTGGTAATACCTCTGAAATGGACATTGTACTTCCTCATTTTGTAAGTTGTGTTAAAATAGTTTACTTGGTAGTGTTAAAATAATCAAATTTCAGATTAAACCAATATGACCAACGATTTATATTCATTACGGGTTTCAGTTCTGTCGGCAGTCCCACGCCACGACTGCTTCTTTTTTTTATTGATTTTAAAAAGTTATTGTTTGTCCAAACAATGCTTTATTGGTGGTAAGAGCTTTTTCATTGGTTCAAAACGTTTCCATACGAAGATATCTTCCGGTCAATTAGGGTGTTTTTAAAACTTTATACTCCTCTATCTTTTAAACCATTAGTCGTTTTAATAAACTAGAAATATCCAAAATCATCGTAAGATGCAGAGTATCAAATGAGAAATTCGAAAGTTGACCGCCATATTGGAAAATGTCATTTTCAAATATTTTATAATTTCTAAAAAAAAACCAGGTAAGGTTCCCTATTTAAAGGTTGCGGTCAGATTCATACTACACTAAGGGAAACCCTTGCATGCTCCGCACGCCAACCCCGTTGGAACCTTCTATACACATAATCATGTTATGTTTTCTTTATAATAAAGGATTAATAATAACCCAAGATGGTAAATAATGTTAAATGTTCAAATCAAATTATTTCGTATGTTTTATAACAGCAGTTATAATAAAGGTTAAAAGAGCCAGCAAGGCTCAGGTCTTCACGTTAATGAAAACCTAACCTAAAAGTTAGAAATACTAATAATTGCTTCAAAGTTTGAAATCAGCTGCTGATTTAAATATTGGAGCAAACAGCTGTTTTATCTGTTATTTTATTCAATTGGTTGCTATGGTAATAAATTTAAATACATGTGTTGGTTCATCAGTCTAGGCCTAACCTAAAAGTTTTTTCCCGACTAAATTTACAAATATTGAAACATCAAATTTTTTTAACAAAATGAATTAATTATAGTGTGTGTGTTACTCAGGTAAAGTGTAGCTTTTTATCAGTAAAACTATTTTGCAATCGGTTCAGTAGTTCCAGAGATTAGCCTACTATTACTCCTACATAAAAACAAATAAACACAGAAATCTTACCTCTTTATAATGTTAGTATAGAAGATATAAATGGTGGCCCGTTTAAAAGAGACAAATTAAATTAATGATATCTTTAGAAATTAGTTCGCTTCTTAGTTTAAATGTTGTATATAGCCTAGGCATTGTTTGTCCTATTTTGTATCAGTATACAAACATCCAAAACTTTACTATGTAAATATTCAAAAAGGCCATCGTTTTAAGTGCTTAAAATTATATATGTCAGAAATCGTATATTTTATAATAATTTTATAACATACGAAATATTATTTATTTAATGACAAACAAAATGGGTTATTGAATTTTTATGTTCCTTGGAAAGAAACCAAGATATCGTCAAAAATCTAAAACGCAAAAATATTGGTAATTGTCAAGAACACATAAAACATCATGTTAGGCCTAGTAGTTGTACCTTATTAAATCAATAACTCAGCTGTTACAGCGCTACATGGAACGCACGTGTCGTTTGTAAACAATAGGATTTTGGTCTCATTATGTTGTCTATTGCTTGGATGCACTTAAACCTGCCTAAACTAATTTTATTTTGCTAATTAGTGCCGTCTTTTAACAATGCCTTTGATTAGTTTTGAGGATTATGAAAATATGCATTCTTTATTTCAGTACATTGAAAAGTTATTGTATAAGGAAAATTATATTTATATGTTCCCGAATAAACGGTACCAGAAACTGGCACATTCTTTTTCACAAACATATTTAAATTGTTAAACAGATTCACTGTGACTTCATAATTGTATTAAAATAGGAGATAGGTACATTAAAGTAGGAGTGTAACTAATAAATATTATTATTATTAGCTAGAGAGAAAACTATTCAATAGATTTCGAACAAATTTGCACCAAACACGTCAATTAGGCCTGTATAGATGAATGAAAAAAGGGTTTAAACATGTCTGAAAAACAACTCCCTTTTTGGCCAAAAACCCCCAAAAATCAGTCATTATTATTATTATTATTAGCTAAACGAGAATTTTTAGAAAGATTTTTGCGTATGGTAGGGAACATTAAGGCTACAAATAAGCCAAATTATATCAAAATCGTTACAGCCGTTTTTTTATAAAAAAAATTAATAACTGATTTTTTGGGGTTTTTTTGGCCAAAAAGGGGGATTTTTTCAAAAAATCTCATAACCATTTTTCGTGCATCTATACAGGCCTAATTGACATGTTTGGCGCAAATTTGTTCGAAATCTATCGAATAGTTTTCTCTCTAGCTTTGTATACAAACAGACAGACAGACATTTTGCAAAAACCACTTTACTGAACTCAGGGGGTCCTAAAACGGATATTTCCACAAAAAATCTCAACATCGATTTTTTTTGCGATTACTATACTTTCTCTATACTATAGTATAGTGAGAAAGTAAAAACGGGTGTAAAGGAAATAAATGGGAGCGCTGAAATCAAGGGTTCCGTACTGACAGCCTGAACGATATATCAACCTAAATAATATTAATAATAGATGCACCAACACTTTATTAGCCCTCTCAAAACACCGAACCAACCACTAACGATGACCATAACGGGAACGAAAAGTGCAATGTGGTTTAATAATGTACACATTAAAACTGTACACAGGATTACGAAAGAATATGTGGATTCGTAAAAACTTTCGAGAATACATAAATCGAGAATACATTTTCAAAATCCTTTAAATTGTTAAAAAATATCTTTGACTAAAATCCAACCAAACATGCCCTACACCCTACACTATAAATAAATAAATGTATAAATTGATTTGGTTGTTATTCAACTTGAAATATATAAAACTAGGAGCACAAACCTGCTCGTTTCGCTCACCAATCCCGGCACAATTCAAGGCGAAGCCAATGCAAAGAGATTATTGTATATTCTGATAGTTTAATGGAAATTACGACTGAGTGGTGCGCATATGAGTAGCTAATGTAATACAGATATAGAAATAGACACCACGTAAAACTCCAATAATTCGAATTGCAGCGTGCGTCGAATTTCACAATTAATATTTAAATAATCATTTCAAACAAATTTTGTTATTACCAAGTAAAGGAAACAATATAATATGTAACACCAGCTGTTTGACTTATAACACAGTAAACCTTTTGTTTGCTTTTAAAAAGTAATTTTAAGTCTAGGCCTAAACTAAAATTATTGTATGTATGTTGCCATTAATACAGGTATAATAAATTAAACATATACACAATAATTTTGGGTTAGGCCTAGACTGATAAACCAACATATTATGTTTATTCAATGTATTTACATCATGGGCGCCCATATGATATATTCTAGGGGGGGGGGGGGGTACGGGGGGGGGGGGTTAAAACCTTCCCCCGCTAAGGGGGCACATGAAAGCTTGACACTGAACACTATGAGAAGTGGCTAACGCACAGTGCATTGCACGCCAACCCCCGTATTGGGAGTATTTTCAATATACAATGCATTGCGTACTTCGTATGCCAACCCCGATATTGGGAGTATTTTCAATACACAATGCATTGCGTCCTTCGCACGCCAACCCCCGTATTGAGAGTATTTTCAATACACAATGCATTGCGTCCTTCGCACGCCAACCCCCGTATTGAGAGTATTTTCAATACACAATGCATTGCGTCCTTCGCACGCCAACCCCCGTATTGAGAGTATTTTCAATACACAATGCATTGCGTGCGTCGCACGCCAACCCCCGTATTGCCGTATTGGATGTATTTTGAATACACAGAACATTACGTGCTTCGCACGCCAACCCCCGTATTGGTAGTATTTTCAATACACAATGCATTGCGTGCTTCGAACTCCAACCTCCCGTACTGGGAGTATTTTGAACATACAGTGAATTGCACCTCATGCTTGAACTCTTGTAAAAATAAGTATATATGTAAAATCAAAAGGCACATAACATTATTCCTTTCCCTAGGGGCTGGGGGGGGGGGCAGTTTCCCCCCGCTGCCCATAGGTATGGGCGCCCATGATTTACAATACAATGAATGGATTGTGTTTACCATCTTAGCTTTGAGGTTATAATTAATTCTACACCTTTGCTATAGTAACATTAAACGTATGGAAACAGTAAATATTTGTATAAACAACAATCTAATAATAAAAGGCAATTGAAAGATTAAAATTATGTGTGTATGTTGCCGTTAAGGCTGGTAAAAGAGTTGAAGAAAAGCCGTGATGAACTTCGTTCCTGAAGGGGGTCCCACCACCGCACACATTTACTTTTTCTTTTCTTAACTTCAAATTGTTTTAATAGTTTCGCGGTTTTGTTTCAGAGGATATTCACAGCATTGCCGTCAGACAGATTCCGGAGTCCGAGACTGGTAAAGTAAGTGGGTCGTCACATTTATTCTAGCATTTGCAATAATCTCTTTATTGTATAAAAACGTTCCTGTCATCAATTCTGGGTCCTACTGCGCATGTCTCATAGTCGCGTCACATAGCAAATTTAGAATCAATTTACTATTCTTTACAAACAACAGCTTTTTTTAGGTTAGGTTAACAAAATAAAAGAAACCCAATCAAAAATCTACGAAAAGGCATTACAGTATTATAATTCAAACATTTTTTATTAAATAAGTAAAACAGCTGATTTTGATGAAAAGCTTAACTCCATTTTAGGTCGGGCCTACACTGAATCAACACAGATTCCTTGAAAGCACTTATATTTATTACCTAGCCTACTTGGCAAATTTAGATTCATTTATTTTTTTTATTGTTAGTTTAATATCGCTTTTGTATATACTAGGGGAAACCCCTGCGTGCTCCGCACGCCAACCCCGTTGGTACCTTCTGCACACATAACGGTGTTATGTTTTGTTTATAATAAAAGTGTAGGAATAATAACTCCAAAGCTAAGATGGTAAATAATGTTAAATGTTCAAACCAAATTATTTCACATATTTTATAACAGCAGTTTGAAGTTAAAAGAACCAGCAAGGCTCAGGTCTACACTTTAATAAGAACCTAACCTAAAAGTTAGAAATACAAATAATTGCTTCATAGTTTGAAATCAGCTGTTAATGGAAATATTGGAGCAAACAGCTGTTTTATCTGTTATTTTATTCAATTGTTTGCTATGGTAATAAGTGTAAATACATGTGTTGGCTCCTCAGTCTAGGCCTAACCTAAGATTATTTTCCGACTAAATTTTCAAATATTGAAAAAAAAATGATTTTATCAAAATTAATTACAGCCTATGTTGCTCAGGGACAGTGTAGCTTTTTATTAGTAAAACTATTTTTTCAATCGGATCAGTAGTTCCACAGATTACCCCCTACATACAAACAAACAAATTTTACTTCTTTATAATATTAGTGTAGAAAACGATTCTTTCACTCCCAAAAAAAATCCAGGCCCCACTGTGAATGCGTCAGGATGTAGGACAGGGCTGTGCAAAATGAGGCCCGGTGGCAGCGTGTTGAAAGTGGAGAAATGAAATAGTTCGACCACGCAGCTGAACCGCTAACGTGAGTTGAGAAAATATCGAAAATTAAGTTTATGTTTTAGGGTTTCAACCAACAATTTGGGAAATAGGTCTATTCACGACGGCGCTGAATAGCTGCAAAATGGTTCGCACGCCATTCCGAATATTCTGAGTATCTTCAATACACAAAGCAATGCGTGCTTCGCACGCCATTCCGAATATTGGGAGTATCTTCAACACACAAAACATTGCGTGCTTCGCACGCTAACCCCCGTGTTGGGAGCATCTTCAATATACAATGCATTGCGTGCTTCGCACGCCAACCCCCCGGTAAAATCCACCACATGGCTTTCTACATATATTTGAGTGTTTTCTACAAATATAAATGCAGGATGTTATTCTGCACATTTTGTTTTTTTACGCGACCTTATAGCACGCTTGGTTCCCCCAAAATCGATCAAAACGTAAAATACCATAGAAGTACCCGGTTCAAAGTGCGAAGCATTTTGCATCTATTCAGCACCGTCGTGAGTAAACCTATTTCCCAAATTGTTGGTTGGAACCCTAAAACATAGGCATATAAACTTAATTTTGGAAATTTGCTCAATTCACGTCAGCGTTTCAGCTGCGTGGTCGAATTATTTTTCTTACGGAAATTCGCTAAAAATAGAAATACATTCGTTGCATAAGCACCGTGAACTATTTGCAACTATAGTTGTAAATAGCCCTTTGGAAGAAATTAAGGATTTTGAGGAAGTTTCAAACTTAACTCAAATAAATGCATTGACACAATTGCAGAAGAATTTGAAAACTGGTCAGCGTCTTTAAAAAATCGAAGGACAAATTCACTTATTTTTTTCTGTTGAGAAATTAAGCTGAACAGACCTTACTCCCAGGAGAACGTTACCCCAACTTGTGAAACATTGGCCTTAATGCTGGCAAGCACGTATCTTTGCAAAATCAGCTTTTCCAACATGAAATCTATAAAGTAAAAATATAGGTGTTCCATGTCTGAGATAAATCATTTGCTCAGAGGCTTCGTTTGTCAACAATAAATATTAATGTTAATATTGTGAAAACCAACATCCAAAAAATTCCCGCTAATTTTTTTTTGTATTTGTTACTTTTTTAATCAACTCCTATAAACGTGAGTGTAGGTCCGCACCGTACGTACGTACGTGAGTAACGTAGATTATAGTTTGGGGTTATGTTTACAACTTCAATCATTATAGTTTCTTGTGAAGTTGATTTTTTAAATGTGAGGTATAGAACTAAAGTATGTTATAATATACGTTATAATATTTGCTTTGAGGCTATAAACTGTATATGAATACATACTTGTATCATCAAGAAGAGACACATATTCGTTTAACTTCGGAGACATTCGTATATCTTCGTAAAACATATAAACATTATTCGTTTATTAATTTCTTCACTATAATATTAATAACTTCTAAATCATTTGATCTATCAATATGAAATAAAAAGCAAATAAAAGATAGTATTTTTATCTTTCATATAAATTAACTTGTGTAAATAAAAATGTTGAACAAATAGGCCTACAGTTTTATAATCCTTATTGTATAGCCTACATTTACCGATTTAAAAATCCCCGTCAGCATAGTTAGATAGACCTAGATAAATAGGCCTTAATGTTGTTTTTAAATAGTTTGTTATTTATCATGTGTTTCTGATGTGTATCTAATTAATCAGCCTGTGATTTTTAATGGTGACTTAGGCCTACTAGTAAATAAAAATAATTAAACATACAAACGTTTTTTATACCTATTACAAATCACAGATGAAGTTGCAAACGATGAAGTATTTTATGATGCGCCCCTCGCAATCGCAATTTTATTTCTGGCCCTTGGGCCACTCGAAGTTGGATAACCTTGATCTAGGGTACTGCAACCCACCCATCCTACCCCTGACCCGATACAAGCACCTCTGACATAATCAATAGTAATTTCCGTGAAAATATTAAAGTATTTGTATTTTGATACTTTATTTTTATTTGTATTTGTACTTGTATTTAATACTTGTATTTATATTTGATACTTACATTAAAATTAAAATTTGATACTTATATTTATACAGTATTTGTAAATATACAAACAAGAGTTTATTAAGAAGTCTCTACCAATACTTTTACCTATCGCTTCTGGGACAAAGATAATAAGATAATTTACAGCCATGATATTATTAC
>JAGFPH010004959.1:27972-48142 GCA_018207615.1 Philaenus spumarius | reverse complement strand
TTTTTGTGGGTTGCAAGGTCCTCCTAAACAGAAACCCTGCCGGCGTCGACCAAAAAAGATCTTTTGCCCCCTTGATTTTCCTAATTACTCCCACCCAGTGATACCTGTATTCCTGATAAAGGAACAGATGCTACCTACTCCCACCCAGTGATACCTGTATTCCTGATAAAGGAACAGATGCTACCTATTGGGTTTAATAGGATGGTTTCCCTTTCCTGCCCTGGTGGGCCCAAGGTAAAAGTTCTGGCTCTACCTAGAGCCTCACATTCCAGAAGGATGTGTTCCGCTGATTCTTCAGCCATTCCACATTTCCTACATATACTCTCCTCAGCAATCCCTATTCTATGTAGGTGTTTCCTGAGATGACAGTGACCTGTTAATAGGCCAACCACCCATCTCATGTTATCCCTTCCTAGCGAGATAAGTTCTTCTGCGTGTTTCCTGCCTGGCTTGAACAACTTCCTGGCAAGTCCACCTGTTCCTGAAACCTTCCAGGCTTTGTCTTTGCCCTCCTGCATCCACATCTCAACCGATGCTCTGGCATGCCCATAGGAAATCCCAAGCACCGGCTCAGGGCCCACAAGAGGAGCCTCAGACCCTTTCCTGGCTAACTCATCTGCTCTCTCATTACCATCAATGCCTGAGTGCCCAGGGACCAAGCACACAGAAACCTCGTTCCCCTGGCTAAGCTTCATCAATGCCGAGAGGCAGTGCCAAACCACTTTAGATTTTACTCTATATGAATTTAGCGCTTTGATCGCTGCTTGGCTATCCGAGAAAATTAGGATGATCTTACCCTTGTATCCCATTCTAAGATTCTCTTCTATGCACTCCGAGATCGCACAAACTTCTGCCTGAAAAACAGTAGCATGTTTGCCTAGATACAAGACAGTGGATCCCTCAGGTTGAACCCCATTGACTCCACCCCCTGTTCCCACCTCCGTTTTCGAGCCATCTGTAAACCAGACTATATCCTGCTCGTCGTAAAAGCTCTTTCCAGACTCCCATTCTTCCCTAGAGAAGATTTTTGTCTTGAAGAGTTTCTCAATAGAGAGTTTTGGAATCATGTGGTCTGACGGCATGTTTAAAACTTCCTTAGAGACCACCTGATTTATTTTGCAATGGCCTACCGCAGGCCATCTTGTTCTCCAGCAGCCTACCTGCTGCAGCCTATACGCCCCCATCCTGGCCTGTCCCTGTATAAACACACGAAAAGGAGGGAGATCCAGGAGGGCATTCAAAGTATCCGTCGGAGTCGACCTCATAGCACCAGTGTACTCCTTACAAACCAATAATAATTCGACCACGCTGACGTGAATTGACCGAATTTCAAAAACTAACTATTTGGGAAATTGGTCTACTCACGAAGGCGCTGAATAGCTGTCTACGTGTACAAAATATATTAGTAGAATTTTTCGCACCTCATCCTTCAGCCCCGAATCAAGCGCTGCTTCCTTCCGCTCGCAGTGGTAACATTCTTTGCGAGTTTTCACGTCGACCTTGAACCCTCGTTTTATGGGACAACTCGATTTTTTATACTTTTATGGTATTTTACGTTTTGATCAATTTTGGGGGACCAGACGTGCTATAAGAAAACAAAATGAACAGAATAATTACCTATATTTATTTTTGTAGATAAAAGGTGTTATTCTAGTACCAAAATCTCGAAAAAAATTTACTTTTTGTTGTTAGACTTTTTTTGTCTAACAAAGCTACTTAGAAAGCCACGTATGCACCAAATGTTTTACCAAATCGGACGTAAATGGCGGCCGTTAAGAGTGCGAACACTTATACAGGGTGATTCACGAAGTTATCCCCACACTTATACAGGTCATTCTACTGGTAAAAATAATGAAAAAAGTACATATAAACATAGGTCCAAAAACGCTTCGTTTTCCAGATATCCGCCATTTTGTTTTTTGTACAAAATAATTCATATCTAGAGAACGGTTTGACTGATTGAGTTCAAACTTGGCAAGAAGTTTAACCTGACAATGATATACCTCAAGAAAAATAAACCATTAAATCCAATCATGCGTTTCAAAATGGCAGCTGTTTGAAACTTTCAAACCTAAATTACTCCAAAACCGTACATTTTAACGAAAAATGTCAAGACACCTTTTTTGTAGCCCTTTTGATTCCCTATCGGATGGTGTAACTGTCAAAACAATCGGATGAAGGATAATAGCTAAGTTAAAAGGTAATGACAACAAAAATAATGTCCATACAATATTGTAGTATTTACTGTGTTGGTATAGGATGCCGGGTTGAACAAACCAATTAGTACACATAACTGTTATCCTTCATCCTATTGTTTTGTTTACACCATCCGATAGGGAATCAAAAGGGCTACAAAAAAGGTGTCTTGACATTTTTCGTTAAAATGTACGGTTTTGGAGTGATTTAGGTTTGAAATTTTCAAACAGCCGCCATTTTGAAACGCATGATTGGATTTAATCCTTTATTTTTCTTGAGGTATATCATTGTCAGGTTAAGCTTCATGCCAAGTTTGAACTCAATCAGTCAAACCGTTCTCTAGATATGAATTATTTTGTACACAAAACAAAATGGCGGATATCTGGAAAACGAAGCGTTTTCGGACCTATGTTTATATGAACTGTTTTCATTATTTTTACTAGCAGAATGAGCTGTATAAGTGTGGGGATAACTTCGTGAATCACCCTGTATACATACTCTAATTGAAGGGCTGAGAAGCCAAGAGGTAGGCCTATAAGTGTAGTGAACTTAGTTTTGAGAACACTCAGTTTAAGTTTAAACTGTTATAACCAAATGCAGGTAAAACCATGATCTAAAACTAGTATATTTTCAATTGCTAGGTTCTGAGCCCCACAGTACCTTCTCTAACGAGAGGTCTGTCTAAATGCATTTTTCCGCCTAAAAAAAAAAAAAAAAAAAATTCACCCGATTCCACGTTCACCGTGCAGTCAGAGCGCCCATAAGCCATGTTATCCTTACCACAATCTCAGCGATAATAGCCAACTAAAAAACATCAACTCCCATGCAACGCTCGGTCAGTTGACGCAAACCGCATGACAATAAACGTGATGTTCGCTGTAATGGTAGTAGCATGTCTATTCTCCTGTATGACCTGTACTGCACGGTGAACGTGTAATCGAGTGTAGACTAAATTAATAACAGAGATTAATTTGATTTTCATCGTCTTATTCTTTTTTATCAGCCAATATTTGTTGAACGTTGTCACTTGTACCTCTTTGCTGTTAACACGTTCACTGCTAAGGACGCACATGTGACCTTGACACTGAACACTATGAGAAGCGGCCGACGCACAGTGCATTTCACCCCAACCCCCGTATTGGGAGTATTTTCAATACACAGTGCATTGCGTGCTTAGCACTCCAACCCTCTTATCGGGAGTATTTTCAATACACAGTGCATTGCGTGCTTCGCACGCCAACCCCCGTGTTCAGAATATTTTCAATACACAATGCAATGCGTGCTTCGCACGCCAATATTACGCCTATGTGCTATGGACGCACATGTGCGTCCGCTTTAAAAATATTAGTGATTATTACGTAGAAAAGTTAAAAAAAACAAAAAACTAATTTCTACTCATTTAGGCTATAAATATCTACTTATATAAAGCTAGACGGTAACACTGATTCATTGACATTAATTATTAGGCACTTCCCGTAATCGGACCCCCCTCAACCTTATACTTGAATTAAAGCTCTCGACGAGAAACTTGTGGAAAAATTTCCAGAATTTAACATTTTTTATTTTGGAAGCATCTTTTGGGCGGGAAAGATTTTTAGATTTTTAAAATTTTTTAATTTTTCCACTTTGTGCGCGTTTAGTAACAAAGCGGTAAGAGATAGCAAAAAATGTTAAATACAAAAGTTGTAGAAAATTAAATTTCAAAGGAGAAGTTTTCCGTCAGATTCAAGATCCAATCATCCATTTAGCCACTATTCATCCGAGAAGGGAGGCTCCGCCCAAAGTCCTTAAAGCTAGACGATTTCACTGATTCACTGACACTAATTATTAGGCACTTCCCGTAATCGGAACCCTATCAACCTTATACTTGAATTAAAGCTCTCGACGAGAAACTCTTGGGAAAATTGCCAGAATTTAAATTTTATTTTTATTTTGGTAGCACCTTTTGGGCGGGAAGGATTTTTTCGATCAACTATGTACAAACGATCCAAAGATTAACGAGATTCTTTAGCGAATTTTTCAACTGCGAGCGAAGCAAATCAGCCATCTGAGGCCGAAGGCCGAGGCGGGGTTGGGACGCGAAGCGTCCAGGGGCAGAGCCCCTAGTAAAATATAAAACGTCAGCTCCTAGCATAGGAAATACGAAATTTGCGTAGCAGTGAACGTGTTAACAGGAATTATAAGTTATCTAATAAAACATAGGTTACAAGTAAATTACCTGTGTAATGTAAAGCGACTTGCATCGCTTGTATCTATTGACTTCTAAGCTAAACAGTTCTTCTACGAAGTAGTTTTTTTCGCCACTAGATCTCAGCACATGATAGACTTACAGTTATATTCCTTGACCACAAACATTTTTATGTGTTGAAGATCTATAGTTTCTGCACTTAACGCCATTATTCATACAAAATGGAGGGGGGGGTCACTTGTACCCCTTGGCTTCTCAGCCCTTCAATTTTAATGACACCCCAAAACGTATTCTAGGGAACATGATCAGTGCTCATCGACCACTCCCGACCTGAGGTCTCGCCATAAGAGTAGAATTAGTTCGCACATTAGCCTATGCATTCGGCTCACGCGCTCTTCGTTCCGCTCGCAGCTCGACCTTGCAGCCTCGGATTATGGATGGCGATTCGCAAGGTTGCTGCCGTCAACCTCGGGTCAAAAGCTGCAATCTCGTTAACATCGCCCATGTGATTTTGAACCGAGTACGTTTACGGTATTTTACGTTTTTAACGATTCTGAGGCAACCAGATGAGGTTGAGTAAATAAATAAAATGTGCAGAATAATCTCCTAGGTAAACTCTCAAAAAGTTTCATTTTAGTATGGAAAATTTAAAAAAATATAATTTTCAGTTGTTGGATTGTTTCTAACAAACTCGTCCAAGCGACTTAGAAAACCATCATGTGTACCGAATTTGGACGAAATCGGACGTAAAATGCGGCTGTTAGAGTATGAATTAACTTTTGTGTTTGTTAAAACAAACAAATATCCTTTGGGGAACGATACTAACTTAGCCCAAAGTATCTTTTGAAGTAATCGGAAATTTTGAATGTCCCCTACTAAAAATGGAGGATTTTGGGGGCAACTCAAAATGTTTAAATATTGTCATGTGATACCTCATTTTAAAGGTCTATTTAAGACTAGGAAAATTACATAAAGAAAATAAAAATCGGACCACCCAAAACAAAATGGCGGCCCTAAACGTGTTGAAATAAATCGACATACAGTTGCTAATATCTCGAAAAGAAAGAGTTTTTAGAAAAAAATTTCAAGTGACAAAAAGTGTTTATTTCAAAGTGCTTGGCCTAAAACATTTGTTACAAATCGATTTCGTAAATTCTAAGTCGACTCCTACATCTTAGAAAATTGTGTAAAAATAAAATTTACGAAATCAATTTGAAAGCAATTTTGTATTGGTCAAGCACTTTGAAATAAACATTTTTTGTGTCTTAAATTTTTTTAAAAACTCTTCCTTTTCGAGATATTAGCAACTTTATGTCGATTTATTTCAACACGTTTAGGGCCGCCATTTTGTTTTGGGTGGTCCGATTTTTATTTTCTTTGTGTAATTTTCCTAGTCTTGAATAGACCTTTAAAATGGGGTATCACATGACCGTACTTCCCATTTAAAAATTTTGAGTTGACCCCCAAATCCCCCATTTTTAGGGGACATTCAAAATTTCCGATTGCTTCAAAAGATACTTTGGGCTAAGTTAGTACCGTTCCGCAAAGGATATTTGTTTGTTTTAACAAACACAAAAGTTAAAGGGAGGGAGTGGGTTTTTTAAGATACCTGGTAAACATATTTATATATAACATTTTTAATGCCCCCCCCAAAAAAAAAAGTTTTGTGGGGACCATGATCGGTTCTCACTGACTATGGTCTTACCATAAGAGTCACTGCAAAAGCTCATCTTTACTATGGCAATTCGCTAAAAAATTTTAATTATAATTTTTAATGGAAATTATAATCTTTACTGGTTTGTTGCCTAGGCCTGTGCCATTTCGTCTTTGATTTTCAGCCTTGTTTGAAATAAACTCCCAATGAGTTTCGTTTTAGTACGGAAAATTTACAAAAAATGTACTTCCAGTAAAAAACGAACGGTTGTTGTATTTTTTTTTTTTTTTTTTTTTTTGGCTAACGAACTCGTCTGAGCGACATGTACAACCTACTAGTGTACCAAGTTTGAACCGAAATCGGACGTAAAATGTGGCCCTTAGAGTGTGAACAAATGCATACTACATACATAGGGCCTACATATACAGGGTGCCAATTAAGTCTGGGTACGGTTTAATATTTCGTAAATAAGGAAAATTTGAAGGTAGATGTGATTGAGGAACCTACTCTATGTAAAAATACTATTTTATTACGATATCAAAAAAAAAAATTCGCCATCTTGGATCCGATATTTTGAATGTAACTTTGTTTTTTTTAAATAGGAAGGTGGTCATGGATTTATTTCGTTTGGGCACATTGTTTTAATAGAGCGGCAAAATTCCAGTAGGAAAAATGAGCTATTGCAGTAATTCTTATAGTGAGACCTAAGGTCGGGAGTAGTAAATGAGCACCGATCATGGTCCCCAGAACACGTTTTCGGGTGTAATTACAAAGTATATACAGGGTGTCAATTAAGCCTTGATACGGTTTAATATTTCGTATATAAGGAAAATTTGAAGATAGATGTGATTGAGGAGCCTAATCTATGTAAAAATACTATTTTATTACGACATAAAAAAAATCCGCCATCTTGAATCCGCCATTTTGAATGTAACTTTGTTTTATTTAAATAGAAGGCGGTCATGCGATACGTCATTTCGATGTATAATTTCAAGAGAAAACCAACGGTGAAATTTGCACATCCATATTTTAAACCGATTAAAAATGGCGGCCAAAAAAACAACGAAATCGTGTTTTCCGATTTCGCCCCATTTTGCCGTACTATTTTTGTTTCAATATTAATTATTATTCTTTTTGGATTCATAATTAAATAAGCTTTCAAACGATATGCCGCACAAGGATATTTGGGAGTATTTAAAATTTTTGAGTTACAGCCATTTTGAATTTTTCAAAACTGATTTTGAGTAGTTCAACCAAATATCGTTGTGTGGCATATCGTTTGATAGCTTTTTTAATTCTGAACCCAAAACGAGTAATAATTAATACTAAAACAAAAATTGTACATCAAAACGGGGCAAAATCGGTAAACACGATTTCGTTGTTTTTGGCCGCCATTTTTTAATCGGTTAAAAATATGGATTTGCAAATTTCACGGGTGGTTTTTTCTTGAAATTCTACATAGGAATGATGTATCGCATGACCGCCTTCTATTTAAAAAACAAAGTTACATTCAAAATGGCGGATTCAAGATGGCGGATTTTTTTTTATATCGTAATAAAATAGTATTTTTACATAGATTAGGTTCCTCAATCACATCTATCTTCAAATTTTTCTTATATACGAAATATTAAACCGTATCCAGACTTAATTGACACCCGGTATATAGTTTTTAATTACACCCGAAAACGTGTTCTGGGGACCATGATCGGTGCTCATTTACTACTCCCGACCTTGGGTCTCACTATAAGAATCACTGCAATAGATCATTTTTCCTACGGGAATTTTGCCGCTCTATTAAAACAATGTGCCCAAACGAAATAAATCCATTTAAATTCCTTCCATTGTTGCCAGAACTATTTGATCTGATTTTTTACGGCGTAATTAAATTTTTACGACGCCGTTTAACTGTCGCAAATGCCATCGCAATCTGGAACAGAGATAAGGACCGTTACATATTACCACATATTCGAAACAGTGTTTTGTGTATCGAAGGAAAAGTGAGTTGATTAGTGGTGCTAAAAACGATATAAAATCAACATGACGCTAGCAACTATGCAATTTCTGGTCGACCACTCCATCAAAGTTCTAAGTGGATTGCTTTTGCTAATGTGGGTGATATAACATTTGTACATCTATTTCAAAACAAATAATGTGAGAACTAATTCTAAATTCAACTTTTAGTTATCAAACAGAACTAATAGTTCAAAATGTCTGTGATTATGTTACGGGGAAAACGTAAAAAAATGTTCTACAACATGTAAGAATCAGATTATTTTATTTAACTGTATTTTAAATTCAAAAATACATATGAAATTATAGCTTTGTTTCTCAATTGTTCTCTTGTTGTTCGTTGAAATTCCTTATTGTCAACTCTTTATACTTAACACATATTATAATAGTTCACCAGCTGCTCCACAGAAAACTAGGTGCTCCCCGCTCTTATCGCTCTTAAATAGCAGAGGTCTTTCTGGGCGCATTACTTCTCGGCGTCTCAAACTTTTAACAAATACCCCAGATATGAAGTAGGTGAAGTCAGTTGAAAGGATGATAGTGCTTGGAAACTACTCCGCAGATAGTAGGTACTCCCCGCTCTTTACGTTCTTAAATGGCAGAGGTCTTTCTGGGTGCAGTAAGGTCTCTTCTCGGCGTCTCAAACTTTTAGCAATTGCTCCAGATATGAAGTATGTGAAGTCAGTTGAAAGGATGGTAGTGCTGGGAAACTACTCCATAGAAAGTAGGTGCTAACCGCTCTTCCGTTCTTAATGGTCTGATCCAGTAAAAGAAAAACAAACCGGCGACTCCAGTGCTTTTTCCTATAGCCGTATCTGAACAATGCAATTTCTTGCAGCTGAGCGCTTTGACATTGCTTCATTTAAAACCGTTTTGTAAATCCATCTTTTGTAATTGAGTGCTGAAAAAAACTGAATGCTCATTTTAAAATTGCGGATCCGGCTTGCGATTCTCTTTTAATTATAAATTTATTGTTTATTGTGTAAGGTAATAAGTTCAAACTTGGTACTTAAAAATTTCAATTACGTGACAAATTATCGGGATTTAAAAAAATGTGAAAGGCAAAACGGTTGCGTATTGTGACTGTGGTTAAATGAGACCTTCCAAACACTTTTATGATACAAAATAAACGAATTAAATGGTTTTAAATTTAACATTGTTCTTACGGGATAAAAATACAAGATGGCCGCCACTACAGCAGACCATTAAATGGTAGTGGTCTTTTTGGGTACATTATGATATCTACTCTGAGTACCAACATTTTAGGAAATACTCCAGATAAAAAGTGGGTGAAATTAATCGAGAGGATGATATTAATGGGCAACTACTCTACAGAAAAGTAGGAACTCCCCCGGCCTTACCGTACTTAAATGGTAATAGTCTCTCTGGGTACATTATGATCTCTTCTCTGCATCTACACCTTCAGATATAAAGTTTGTGAAATTAATTGAGAGGATGGTAGTCGTTGGCAGCTACTCCACAGACAAGTAGGTACTCCCGCTTTTACTGTTCTTAAATGGTAGTAGTCTCTCTGGAGACACTATGATCTCTTCTCTACGTCTCAACATTTTAGGAAATACTACAGATAAAAAGTGGGTGAAATCAATTAGGTACTCCTCACAAAATTAGGTACTCCCGCCCCTATCGTACTTAAATGGAAGTGGTCTCCCTGGGTAAACTATGGTCTCTTCTCTGTGTTTCGATAAAAAAAAGTGGGGGAAATAATAAATAGTTACACATTTTAGGTGAATTTTAAACACGCCTTCGACATTTGACTAAAATTTATATTGGCGAAAGTTGTTTTGGTTTTCAGATGTTTTATATGTTTGGATCTAGATGTTTCATTTCATACTCAACTCTACGTCCTTCGTCAGCTGTACGAGCACAAATTTTAACGGGAGGAAAAACTAGCAACTGAAAGCAATTTAATTCATTAAACAGATTTTGACTGAATTGACCTCTTCTCCAGGTGTATATTTGGTGTTTGGATTCTTTAGCTGATTAAAAATTATTGTTATCAATTTTATTATAAATTTTATAGTTCTGTAATCAACAAACACAGCCTAACGTTAAACATGTTTGATGTTAAGTGGTAAAAAATACTCTATAAAATAAAAGTAGCTCTATAAAGTCATTCATTAACTTTTTTTATCGCTGTTCCACCACAAAACAGAAATAAAGCTACTGTTGTTTGTTATGTTAACTATGGATTGTTTACATTAATGTCTACAATTGTTTGTATTACATTGTTGGGTGTACAAACTGTAATACATTAAATTCCAGGAGTATACACTTTCCTTAACAATTAACAACATTGAAATTAAAATATTTAATAGCAATTATAAACTTTCAACATATAATGTGACTAAGTTACAAAATAATACGATCACATAGCTAAACCGCTGACGTGAGTTGAGCGAATTTACAAAATTAAATTTATATTTTTTAGGGTTGAAACCAACTGATTAAAAAATGTGTCTATTCCCGAAGGCGCTGAATAGCTGCCTCAGCACAAAATATATTATTTATAATTTATTTATTTTCCATAAATACAATTTTACAAAAAAATTTACAAATTATTGTCTATAGATAAGTGTCCACATAGACAGGAGGCCTGTGCGTGGGCACAACATAACTTTTCAATAATAATTATGGAAAAAAGAGAAGGAAAAAAGAAGAAAAACACAATTTTAAAATATACAAGAATTTATAAATAGGTCATCACCAGAGCAACAACGTCACTGCTGTGCCCACACCAAAAAGACCCCTACAAGAATCAAAAGTAGAACGCGAGATAAAAATTAAAAGATAAAAAGAGCGACATATAGGCCAAACATAACTTTATACATAATCCGAAAAAATAACTTACAATAATCCCTCCCTACCTCCTCTAACCATAAAGAAACTTGATTTTTATAGGCCTTAGCTTCATAATTTGGAAAAAGTCTCAGGTTTTTTGGAATCATCATGGAAAATCAGATGGAAAATCATCTGTGAATCGTAATGCAGTCGTGGATGCAGATCTATAAAGCCTGTCTGTTCTTATACCCACTGCTTGAGAATGACGTGTGTAATGAGAATGACTCGAAGTAGAAAAAAAGAAATTGGAATTTTTATGCAAAAAAGTTAAAAGAGTTTTTACAAAAATTTTTCAGATATTAAAAACGTTTAAACAGTCATACAGCTCGTCAGATGGGTGTCTTTTTGGTTTCCGCAGCGCCATCTTCATAACAGATCTCTGGATGACACCTAAGGAAGCCAGTATGGATTTGCAGGCGCATCCCCAAACTATTATCCCCCCCAAAAGAAAAGATTGGAAATAAGCAAAGTACAACTGTCTTATTTTCCGAAAGTATAATATTTCATTTAAATTCCTAAAAACATAGATTTACTTTCTAATTTTACGACTCAAATAGTCAACATGTGCCGACCAATTTAAGCGTTTATCAAACAAGACACCCAAGTATTTGTAGGAGTCAACTCCATCAATTTTACTACAGCCACAGAGCTTACTTAGGTAATAACAACACTAATGTAATTTAATATGCTTATAAGGACAATCACTAATGGACCTAAGGGCTATAGGAAGGAACTTTGTTTTAGATATGTTAAGGGTTAAAACATTTTGATCGAACCATTTTTTCACTACCGACAAATCCTTTACAACCTTCCCTTGTACTTCTTCCCAACTATTACCCTCGAACAAAATGGCCGTATCGTCTGCAAATAGGTAAAAGTTCCCATCAATATTGATTTTAGACGAATTATTTATATAAATCAAAAACAGAATAGGTCCTAACGTTGACCCCTGTATGACGCCAAAAGTAGATGACAATTAGACCTGTCAATTAGACTTGGATGACAATTAGTAGAATTTATTGTTTGCACCTCAGCCTCCAGTACAGACTCATGCACTGTTTCTTTGTGCACGCAGTGGAAAACTCTCTTTGCGAGTTTACACTTCGTCCTGGCGGCCTGGGATTATGGACAGCGCTTTGCGAGTTTGCATCCCAGCTGTTGGCCTCGAATCGGAAGCTGCCCTACGTGGATTTGGACCGGATACTTTTATGGTATTTTTTTTTATTTTGATCGATTTTTAAAGAACCACTTGGGCTATAAGGCCGTGTAAATAGCGAAATGTGCAGAATAATATCCTCTATTTATTATTTTATATGAAACCTCAAACAAAAATTTGGAAAACGGTTGACCCTAAAGGCCATCCATGTAACTTCGCGCTAAGTTTAATTACAACAAACACTATTTTTTGAAATTTTGAACTGCCATAACTTTTGAATGAATCAACCGATTTTTATGCGATTTGTGGCAATCGATGCAGTTTTTTAAGTCCATTGAAAGAATCAACAACAAATTTTTTTCAGATGATAAGTTTCGGAGAAATTGAGGAAAAACACTTTTTTGATTTTCTTTCGTTCACGATATCTCGCGAATGAATCAACAGATTTTTATGCGATTTGCGGCAATCGATGCATTTTTTCGAGTCCATTGAAAGAATCAACAACAAAAATTTTTCTGATGAAAAATTTCGGAGAAATTGAGAAAAAACACTTTTTTTATTTTTTTTCGTTCACGATATCTCACGAACGAATTAACCGATTTTGACCGGACTGGTAGCGATCGACGTCGCTTTTCAAGGTTAAAAGCTGATTAGATTTTGGAATTGATCGGTAAAGCCGATTAAAAGTTCTTCCAAAAAAACCTGATTTGAAAAAATTTTATTTCTTAGTTTTTACGAAATTTTACAGAACCTACCGGTCCGAATTAGTTGAAATTGTCAGGAAATCTAAGTTGATGGAACTCTTTAGAACGCCGTTTGGTAGGATCCAATCGGTTAAGCCGTTCAAAAGTTATAAGCGGGTCACATACTTACATACACACACACACACACACACACACACACACACACCCTCGCACACACCCACACACACACACACACACACACACACACACAAACATACAGACAGGGAGACACCCTCTCGGGAGTGGTCAAGGAAGATTCCTAGGACCTCAAAACGTCGAGATCTGATGAATACTCGATTTTCGAAAAACGGGGTGAAACCAATAACTTCCCGATTTTAAAAAATTTTTAATTTTCTTAGCGGGAAGTTAAAAATACATTCTAGTACGAAAAATCTCAAAACATGTTTGCTTCCGATTGTTGAAAGCCATCATGTGAACCATATTTGGACCAGAACGGACCCAAAATAAGCGTGTGAACACATATATACATATATTCGTATGAAATGTTTAATGACACGTCATTAAATGATCGGTTTTTATTTACTACTCCCGACCCTATGCCTTACCGTAAGATTCACTGTGCGTTTCATTCACCCTCTAGCAAATATAGGGCAGCCGCATAAGGGTGGGGCTACGTATGAGCATGCGTGGCAATGCGTGAGTATGTGTTATTAAACACAGCTTTCTCTCGCACTTTCAAAATTAACGGATATTTTATTTTTCTAGTATTCCTCCGCGAGGAACAAGTTGATGTGATAACCACCAGAGTGCAGGCCAAACACTCGAGTAGGAACGCAAATTCGGCGCGAACTTGCTTCCACAATAAAGCAGATTTTTACGACATAAATTATGCAAATTCATTAAATATACTTTTGTTCGTAAGGTAATTAGACTTCGATTGTGGTGAGCTTTTTACATTTTTTGATATTTACATTATTGAATAAGAAACAAATCGTAAACTTTGAAGTTGAGTTAAGTAAAAGAAAGCATTTAGTTAAAAACAAATTTAAAAAAAACTCAATGATATCCATATTCGGAATGTCATAACCTTTAAATTGGCATATTCAGAATAATTGTCTGATCATTATTACCCCAGTAATCTTGTTACGCGTTTAACATTGCTCTTAAGGTAGTTGAAATTCAAGATGGTGGCTGGGTCTGCCGAGACAATACCCCCATTTATGAGGTATTGGCTGAGACAGTTACTTTTATAATGCACCAATCTTACCACCCGAGCAGAACAAAATCAAAACATCCTCCAGTGTTTCCATTCGCATCTATTATTTCTTTCCTAAAAATCGTTCCACCCTTTTAGGAAAAAATATCCACATACCCACAAATAATGGTTCGACAAGTGAAAAATTCAGACATTTTGTTTTAACACATTTTATTTCACGTTTTCACTACATTAATTTACAAAAACCGTGAACGAGGTGCCGGGTAGGTCACTTTGAAACTGTTGACATTCCAGTATCTTCTTAAACAGTTGGTTGGGCGGCAATCGAAAGTATAAATATAATAGTAAGAACAACCAGGAAGTAAATTTCCTTCATTTTGCTATGTAATCGTATTTTTTAGAAGTGCTGATGACCGTCGCTAAAAAATGATTAATGAATTTTCTGAAAGCAAAAATCTATGTAATGTGTAGCAACGTGAATTGTTAGCAAAGTATGGCCTATCTTCAGAATCTGATACGGGTTGTGCAATCGTAAATATTTCAGTTAGGCTATATATGAATTAGGAATCGATAATGATTAGATATTGTAAAAGTATAGGGCGTTATTGATTCCTAAAGTTTATCGACTGCGGGTGTACCTCAACCACATTTATTTTGCACTAACTGTAGAGGATATATATTTTCATATAGGCCTATGTTTTAGGGTGTCAACCAACAATTTGAGAAATAGGTCTATTCACGACGGTGCTGAATAGCTGCAAATTGGTTCGCACGCCATTCCGCATATTGGGAGTATCTTCTTCAATACACAAAGCATTGCGTGCTTCGCACACCAACCCCCGTATTGAGAGTATCTTCAATACACAATGCATTGCGTGCTTCGCACCACGTGAATCCACCACATGGCTTTGAACCGGGTGCTTCTATGGTATTTTACGTTTTGATCGATTTTGGGGAAACCAAGCGAGCCATAAGGTCGCGTAAAAAAACAAAATGTGCAGAATATTACCCTTCATTTATATTTGTAGAAAAAACTCAAAAATAAAGTCATTCTCGAAGGAAAAATCTCAAAAAATAGTTACTTCCGGTCAAAACGTGCTTTCGATTGTTGGATTTTTTTGGCTAACGAACTCGTCCGAGCGACGTAGACAACCAACATGTGTACCAAATTTGAACCGAATCGGACTTAAAATGCGGCCGCTAGAGTGCGAACACATATATATATGATTTTTAATGATTCTCCAAAACGTGTTCTGGGGACCATGATCGGTGCTCATTTGTTACTCCCGACCTTGGGTCTTACTATAACGGCCACTACAATAGCTCATTTTTCCTATGGAAATTCGCTAATAAATGGTTTTAAATTTAACATTGCATTTAAGTTTGCTAAAAAATAGCCAAATTGGTCAATCCATTCTCAATTGATGCGCTTACCGCATTTAATTTTTATTGCAGTGTAAACGGCTATAGGCGCACCACGTCCAAAAAATGTGTACACATGTGTGTAAAGCAGAGTATATAGTTTTCTTGTTGCCGGGGGTGTATATCGTTATCTCAAGATCTGTTACGGCACAGATTTTATCAGCGTTAATATCCCTTCAGATTATTTTCAAAACTTGACTTCGATTGATTTTCAACTTGTCATAACGATCGTCACTATGATTCCGTGGGTAGTTGTTCCTTTTATTCCGGTGGGTTACTGTGTGTCGATGATTGTTTTCTGTTTGTGGCTCGCCTACGGAGGCTAAAAAACAACTCGACCGATGGCGGAAGAACGTGATGGTGAACAATTTGTGAAAGA
This sequence comes from Philaenus spumarius, assembly GCA_018207615.1. Classification (NCBI taxonomy): domain Eukaryota; kingdom Metazoa; phylum Arthropoda; class Insecta; order Hemiptera; family Aphrophoridae; genus Philaenus; species Philaenus spumarius. Next base: position 32,358 of record JAGFPH010004959.1, on the reverse strand, counting down.
GCTCGTCAAATGAAAATCGTGAAATGTGTTTAAATTCATAAAATCTTGCAATGTAATAACGTTTTAATTGGTTTGTTTTCAATGTGATCGTAAAATAAAAACATTTGAGTAAATATGTACATGATTTACATAAATGAATACATCAGTCATCAAATGTTTCACGCTTTATTAATTTTAACAATAAAAACATGATTTTAATTTCCCGCAATGAGGCTTGTTTTTACTGCTTTTACGTCATTATCAGATTTTTCTCTTCAAAACAAATGATATAGTAAAAGAAAAAACCTGGCCAAATGAAAGTTGGGTTTTAGTATACAGGGTGTAGCTTAAGTAAAGTGCCAACTTCGGAAAATAATTTTATGGGACAGAATAAATTTTAAATATCAAGAATTACATTTTCCCAAAAACCATTCGTTTTGAAGATATCCGCCAATTTATTTCTTAAACTAAATAATTCCTATCTAGAGAACGGTTAGGCAGATTAAGTTCAAACTGTTCATGAAGTTTAAACTAACAATAAATTGTTTAGACAAAAAATAAAAGATTGTATCCAATCATTCGTTTAAAAATGGCGGCTGTTTGAAAACTTCAAACCTGAATTACCCAAACACCGTACATTTTAACAGAAAATTTAAAAATTCCTTTTTTGTCGAACTTTCAATGCCCTATCGGATGAAGGATAATAGTTAAGTTATGTCTAATAATTAGTTTGTTCAACCAGGCATCACAAACCAACACAGTAAACACAACAATTTGTTAGGTACGTATGCTGTTATATTATCCATAACTTAACTAATATACTTCACTCGATTTTTTTACAGTTACACCATATGATAAAGAATTAAAAGGCCTGCCAAAAGTTATCGTTTTTTGTTAAAAAGTAGGCCTTCGTTTTTGGATAATACAGGTATTAAATTTTCAAAAAGCCGCCTTTTTGAGACCCATGATTTTGTATAATCGTTTATTTTCCTTATAATAGATAATTCTAAAGTTAAACTTCATGAAACCTTTGAACTCAATCGGTCGTACCGTTCTAAAAGAGACATAAATGACGGAAATATTTCAAACGAACCATTTTTGGAATAAATTAATGTTATTCTTGACTTTATCTTTATTTTGTTTGATCCAAAGAACCATCTTTCGAAGTTTGGCACTTAACATGCGGCATACAATGTAAACTAGATTTTTAAATTTAATAATATTAAAATGGTAATCGCCTAGGTCAGCTATAAATATAATCAAATATCACTATGGTATTTAAATGTGTAGGCGAAAATTTACATAAATTCAAGTAGTATTTACTGCTTGCGCGTAGAGAATAGTTTTAACATCCCTGATGTGAAGCTGGGTATGGGGTAGAACAATTAGATTACAACCGTATTGTTTATCGCTAGGTTGATGGACAATTCAAATAAACAACAATAAAGGTAACTATTAAATAAAATACAACTGACTGTAATTAATTGGGGTTGGAGGCTGAGGTACAAACAAATTATAATTAATTAGAGAGCTACCCCCTGCTCGCTTCGCTCGCCAACCACCACGATGACTCACGTCGAAGCAAATGCAAATAAGCTATTTTATATAAATAGGCCCTACTATTAAATTATAATAATATGTCTTATTTATTTTAATTAGAATGTAACATAGTGTTTTCTTATTTTTAAATTCCTTAATTTATTAAGGGTTTATTCTCTAGTTTTAAGGAAAGTATAACAATCAACATTTTCACCCCTTAGAAGCACACGACAAAAATTCAATCTACGATACTTTTTTTCTGCATGTTGTAAGAAATAAATGTACAAATTTTCAGCTCACTAACTTTAAGTAAAATATAACAATAAATTTTTATTTTTTTAGGGGTTGTTATCACATTTTCACCCCTTAGCAGCACGCGACAAAATGCAAATCTAGTTAATTGTTTTTATGTATCTTGTAAGAAATAAATGTACAAAATTTCAGCTCTCTAGATTTAAGGAAAGTATAAAAATTAATTTTTATTGTTTTATGGGTTGTTATAACCCTTAATTAATCACAATTAATTCTAGCCTATGTTACTCAAGGATAGTGTAGCTTTTTTAAACGTAGTAGTAATTCCAGAGATTACCATAACATACAAATAAATTTTACCTCTTTATAATATTATATTAATAATAATCCCAAAGCTAAGACGGTAAATAGTGTTAAATGTTCAAATCAAATTATTACAGCAGTTATAATAAAGGTTAAAAGAACCAGCAATCTCAGGTCTACTCTTTAATAAAAACCGAATCTAAAAGTTAGAAATTTAAATAATTGCTTCAAAGTTTGAAATCAGCTGTTAATGGAAATATTGGTATTTTATTCATATGGTTGCTATGGTAATAAATGTAAATACACGTAATGCTTCATCAGTCTAGGCCTAAAATAAGATTTTTTGCGACTAGATTTACAAATATTGAAATAAAAAAGGTTTTTATCGAAATGAATTATAGCCTATGTTACTCAGGGATAGTGTAGCTTTTTATTAGTAAAACTATTTTTTCAATCGGTCCAGTAGTTCCAGAGGTTACCCCCTATATACAAACAAACAAACAAATTTTACCTCTTTATAATTTACCTGAAACATATAAACCTAATTTCGGAAATTCAATCAACTCACATCACCATTATTGTAATAGGGTTTTACTTTAAAATCTGACTCAAAACTGCATATTCAATTCAGATGAAACACTTAATACGTTTTAATAATCTGTACCTTTTTTCTCGGATTCAAGTATTACATATGTTAGTTAACTTGGAAATCTTACTTTCACGCCTGGCTACACACTTTAATAAAGAGAGTTACGTTGGAAAACAAACCTGGATTAAACTTTAATTATTTGTTTGATTTTTACTAGTACGTCTACGTTTTTTGTAGTCAATAGACCTTTAACTTTTTTATAATTGAATTCTCTAACAAAATCTAAACAATAATGACCACCATGAAAGGCATTAGGAGGTTTGAGGTGTTTTATACAAAAAATACTGTTTAAATTTTAAATACGATTCATTATTTATAAACGTACAACAGTTTACAATTCTTGTGTCTCTTATTTCCCTGTTGGAAAAGAAAATACATCTGTTGATCCGTTATGGAAATCTTTCACATTTTTAGTCCTGTCTTTCAACCACTAATCGAAAGGAACAAAACAGCATGTTGATAAAAAATTAATACTCATTCATTGTTCGCTGTTCTTTGGCACCACAATATATCGAACTCGATCTGAAAACTATGTCGATATTATGTAATTTATGTTATGTAAATGGAACGTTTAAGATTTGTCAAACTAATTTGATTGTAAGATATGATTATCACTGATAATACGGAAAATGCCTCTCACGCGCGTCACTATATACAGTTGCGTAACTGTTATACAAATACATCCAACCTTGTAACCCAATGTTTTCGTGCGAAAATTTCGTGTTTGAAATTTTATTGTTTTACAGCTTTTGAAGATACTTGCTCGGAATCTCAAAAATGAGGATCTCTAAGTTCAGAAATGAAAAATACAAATAATTCGGTCACGCTGGTTAACCGTTGATATCGGTTGAAGGAATTTCCAAACTTAAGTTTATAGTATGTTTTAGGATTTCTATTTGAGAAATGGTCTATCAAAAGAGGCGCTGAATAGCTGCCTCGTTGTACGAAATGTATTAGTGGAATTTGTTTGCATGTCAGCCTCCTGACTCTCTTTTTAGGGTATTTTACGTTTCGATCGGTTCTGAGCGAACCATACGGGCTATAAGGTCGTGTAAAAAACCAAATATGCAGAATATTATCCTATATAATATATTCTTTTAGAAAAAACCCAAAAAAAGTTTCATTCCATATTCATATTTATAAGCCCCACTCCAACATTCAATCCCGTATTGCAACCTGAAATGGAAGAAATCGTGATGTAGCATCCATTGATAGCAGTGATTTTTTATATCACTGATATAGTGTCTTCAAAAATCTCCATTTTATATTGTTAGAACTAACTTCATTCACAATTATTTACTAATTCATTGCTAACGTATTTTTATAAAAAATGTTTTAGAACTCTCTACTAATAATGTAAAGTATCGTGTGACAAAAATTCACATTATCCTTTTTAAAATGTCCCAAAAAAATGCCAACCACAGATTTTTGTATACAGCCATTCATTAAGTTTATTTTACTTGTTAATTATTATTTTTAAAATCACCCTCTCTTTACTTTTTGCTTCATTTTTAACGAATTAACCAACCAGGCAATAAAATCCAAAACTTATGTTTTTTTTGACAACTGCCATTTTGTTAAGCTTTTCTTACTTGTCAATTATTATTTTAAAAATCACCCACTCTTTACTTTTTGCTTTATCTTTAACAAGTTAACTAACGAAG
>JAGFPH010004959.1:6972-27872 GCA_018207615.1 Philaenus spumarius | reverse complement strand
ATTTAAAAAAATCCCCCACTCTTTACTTTTTGCTTTATCTTTAACAAATTAATTTACGTAGGCGATAAAATCCAAAACTTATGTTTTTGTAAATCGTTTGAGTTAATGCTACGCCATTATCAGAAGATAAGTAATAGATGAAAAATCTAGTAATGAAATTGAGATCATTAAACAGATAGTGAAATTGCTATCTTGGTCATCTGGTTCCTTGTCATAATAGAATCGATTCTGTTACAAAACGTTACTCAGTTCCTCAAATTTGAACAGATCTTCCGAGACAACTTACTGCAGACCTGTTACGTGTGTCCGATTGAAATGAATTTTGAAGGTTTAGCTTTTATCTTTGCCGTGATGTATATAATGTCGCTGTTCATGTGAGATCTGTGTGCGGAAACATTCAACGACGCCGACGCCAAAATGTGGTCGAGAAAGATAAAAGACGGTCAGGACTTTGCGAAAACGCGTGGGTAACAGCTGTGGGGAAACGATTTGGTCAAGGGCGTATGAAAAACAGTTGTTCCGTCAGTTGGAACGAAAAGAGCTGGGTGGACTAAAGTTTACAAAAATGTGAAACAAAATATTATGCAAACAATAAGTGATCAATAATTAATAAAACACGGTAATTTCTGCAACAATGGAAACTTAGATTCTGAATGTTTGAAGATGGCATTTCGTTTGTCGAAACTACAATGAAATTGTATTCCTGTATAAATTACAATATATTCTAATATTTGAAATTACTGGTGTGCTAACCACTGCCTGCCGTTAGTTTTTGTTGTAGAAAATGTGTATTTTATTAATTATTGAGGAAATATTTTCTCAAATTCTTTTTCAGATTAGATTTGCGATTCAAGTTTCTGTATTTAATGAAATGATATTTTTGTCCGTTATGGTTGATTCAAAATATCAATTAAAACATCGCAATAAGAGAAACCAAAAATGTAATCTTAACAGTAACAAATCTATCATAATAATATAATTAAAAATATAACAATAGTAAATCTGTACATTTTGATATTAATCTAAATGAACTACATTGTCAATTAAATGTATTGTTGATTTTTTGGGCCTAATTACTGGAAACACAAATTAACTATTTACCATAGTGATCGCAAAAAAAATCGATGTGGAGATTTTTGTGGCAATATCCGTTTTGGGACCCCTAAGTCCAAAAAAGTGGTTTTTACAAAATGTCTGCCTGTTTGTATACAAAGTTAGAGCGAAAACTATTCCATCGATTTCAAACAAATTTGCACCAGGCATGTCAAGTAGGCCGGTATAGATTCACGAAAAACGGTTATGAAAAATTTTGAAAAACAACACCCTTTTTGGCAAAAAAAACCCAAAAAGTCAGTTATTATTTTTTTATAAAAAAACTGCTCTAACGATTTTGATAAAATGTAGCTTATTTGTAGCCTTTAATGTACCCCACCATATGCAAAAAATCGCATCTTTCTAAAAATTCTCGTTTAGCTAATAATAATAATAATAATAATAATAATAATAACTGATTTTTGGGTTTTTTTGGCCATAAAAGGGGTTGTTTTTCAAAACCTTTTTTTCGGGCATCTATACAGTCCTAAAAATTTGTGTTTGGTGCAAATTTGTTCGAAATCGATCGAATGGTTTTCTCTCTAGCTAAAATAATAATAATATTTATGAGTTAATCTCCTACTTTACATCACCTCTCCTACCCCACCTACAATTATGAAATCACAATGAATCAGTTTAATAATTTAAATATGTTTGTGAGAAAGTATGTGCCAGTTCCTGGTACCGATTATTTTTAGATATTTTATTTCAACTGGTTTGTTCCATAAGATGAAATATTTTTAGTAGTCTAATAAGTTATAAGGGATGAGCCAAAAAAAAACAGGACTTTTTTAAAATAAAATAACTCAATAACTAAACATAATTTTATGTTACAAACCAAACTAAAATATTTGCATGATTTTACCATTTATACTTAAGACGGATAATGTCCGTCACGTGTCGTCCTTCCACATCCTTACAGGCCTCCCATCTCTTCTGCATACCCGCTGTAACCTTCCGCGACATTAACTGAGGAATTGCAGCAATCTAGTTCCTTATGCACTGCGTCAGTTCAGCAATATTCTGGGGCTCAGAAACGAAGACTTTGCTCTTTAGATAGCCCCACAGCCAACAGTCACAAGAGGTCAGACCTTGGAACATCACCAACCGTGAAATCAAAAGTCACGGAAACGGTTGGCTTTATAACCGGCATTTACTCATTTCATGTGTGACGAGTCCTGTTGGAACCGAGTAGAATTTGTGACGATTCCTAACTGACGTAACTGTGGCATCAGAAAATTTCTGAGCCACATAGCGTTCAAAGTTAACGGTGACAGGCATTCCCATATCGTTCTAAAATATTTCGACCACGCAGCTGAACCGCTGACGTGAGTTGAGCAAATTTCCAAAATTGAGTTTGTAAGCTTATGTTTTAGGGTTTCAACCAACAATTTGAGAAATAGGTCTATTCACGACGGTGCTGAATAGCTGCAAAATTGTTCGCATGCCATTCCGCATATTGGGAGTATCTTCAATACGCTATGCATTGCGTGCTTCGCACGCCATTCCGCATGTTGTGAGTTTGTTCAATTCACTACGCATTGCGTGCTTCGCACGCCAACCCCCGTGTTGGCAGTATCTTCAATAAACAATGCATTGCGTGCTTCGCACGCCAACCCCACGGTAGAATCCACCACATGGCTTTGAACCGGGTACTCCTGTGGTATTTTACGTTTTGATCGATTTTGGGGGAACCAAAGCTAAAAAAACAAAATGTGCAGAGTAACATCCTACATTTATATTTCTAGAAAAAACTAAAAAACAAATTCATTCTCGTGGGAAAAATTTCAAAAAATAGTTACTTCCGGTCAAAAAACGTGTTTCCGATTGTTGGATTTTTTGGGTAACGAACTCGTCCGAGCGACGTAGACATCCAACATGGTGTGTACCAAATTTGGACCAAATCGGACTTAAAATGCGGCCGCTAGAGTGGTAACACATATAAACATCTATTTATATATATGATTTTTAATGAGACCCCAAAACGTGTTCTGGGGACCATGATCGGTGCTCATTTGCTACTCCCGACCTTGGGTCTTACCATAAGGGGCACTGCAATAGCTCATTTTTCCTATGGAAATTCGCTAAAAAAAATATGGGCTATTGATCCCAAACCGCTTACTCCTCACCAAACGATCACTTTTGTGATCGTTCACGAAGTTCTTTTCGATTCTCAGCAGACCAATATCGAAAATTCTGTTTATTAACTTTTCCCGAAAATTCAAAATGAGCAGCATACGACATGACCTGGTCTTGTCACTTCATGTGAATTAACTACATTCACAAGCTGCAATATTCTACGGCATTGAAGGTAAGGCGTGAATCGAAATCCTTCTCGTTTAGTTCTGCGGGCAGAAGTATTCGAAATTGCCAAAGAAATTGATTGTTTACATGACTCTGCAGCACACTTGCGTGAACCATTTCAATGTTTTCCGGGGTTCGAACTGTCCGAAATCTGCCACTAGGTTTGAATTTGAGCGCAGAAGCCTTGTTCCGGAAATTATCAACCAGCCTTAGAATAGTTTTCGACTTGGATTGGTACCACGATGACCGACGTTGAGTATAAACCACAGATTCTTTACTTTCGAAAAATGACTCTGTGACAAAAGCACGATGATGCGCTAACCACTGATGATCCATGTTATCCAGCGACCACAGAATTAAATAGACTGGCCATGCCATAAGCCTGAACACTGTGGAAATTGAAGTTAGACCGGCCATCTTGTGTGAGGATAGAAACGTTGAGCGGGCCTAGAGAGGAGTGAAATTTACAGTGCGCCCTATTCATTTACACCGTGGTTTCAATAGCTGAAAATGCTCGAAAATCTTTGAAATTTGACAAACTTACAGTTTAATAGTGTGGGACGCTAATGGTGTGTTCACAATTTGAAAATAAAATTTGTTTGACATTTTAAAAATCGAATAAAGTCCAAACTTTTTATACTTTTTAATTCGTGGCATCAAAAAGTTGCATTGCGAGAAAAATGTTTGTTCTTAGGGCATGTAAGCTAGAGATATGTACCTGAAAAGCTACATTTTCCGAAAATTAATTTTTGAAAAAATTAGCTATTGTAGTTTTTATCATACAACAGTTAGAACTCGAGCTTCGTTTCGCGGGTAATGTGGTAACATGGGCGGCCGGCCGGCGACTCGCGACTTGTGAGTATTTGACTCTAAAACTGGCCTCACTCTTGCGTTCGACTTGTCCAGTCTACATAAATCTGTCGTCGATGATGTTAACTAACCTCAAAATGGCATTAATTAAACAGTTATTTGCCGCAACAATGAACTCTCCAACAATGTTATAACAGCTGAGAAATTACAGCACAAAAATAGGTCGGTTTTTATGGTTCGCCCTTTATATATAAGTGCAAGAAATCTTTAAGGTTCTATGGGGATTCGCAGAGGTATGAAGTTTGCAGGTTGGGAGTCATTATAAAAATTAACATTGTATAAACCTGTGCACGACAGAGTTTGGTTTTCAGAAAATCCACCATTTTGTTTTCTTAAAAAACATAACTTGATAATAAAATGGATTCACAACTGTTAATGTTAAATTTAGCAAAAGCCCCAGAAGCAAAGATATCATTTTGTACAAAGTGTACAAGAACAATTTAAAAAAAATATTAACCTGAGATCTATTTGCACGCCATTCCACATTTTGGTAGTATCTTACATACACAAAGCCCCGTATTGGGAGTATCTTCAATACACAATGCATTGCGTGCTTCGCACGCCAACCCCACGGTAGAATCCGCCACATGGCTTTGAACCTGGTACTTTTATGGTATTTCACGTTTTGATCGATTATGGGGGAACCAAGCGAGCTATAAAGACACTTAAAAAAACAAAGTGTGCAGAATAACATGCTACATTTATATTTGTAGAAAAAACTCAATAACAAATTCATTCTCGTAGGAAACATCTAAAAAAAACAGTTACTTCCTGTAAAAAAACGTGCTTCCGATTGTTTTTAGAATGGCGTGCGAAGCATTTTGCAGCTATTCAGCACCTTACGTCTATCTATTTCCCAAATTGTTGGTTGAAACCCTAAAACATAGGCCTATAAACTTAATTTCGGAAATTTGCTCAACTCACGTCAGCGGTTCAGCTGCGTGGTCGAATTACTTTAATACTGTTAGGGAGTACAATAACTGAACGTATAATATAGTTTTAGTATTAAAGGAGTTACGCGATTTTCAAAAACAAAACCCACCAATTCTACCCCTTGGAATGGATTTTGCCCACTTACGAACGACTGAAATTGTCAACCTTTATATTTGACGTATCATTATGGAAGTAATTCGTGCAGAGTTCTTACCAGTTTGAAAACCTGCTTTACCGTATCAAGTTCTTGTCATATTTCTTAATATAATAAACGGTATCAGGAAACTGACACATACTTTCTCCCTCATTATAGGAACTTAATTTTTTTATTTTTAAGAGTAAATGTCCTATAAAAATCCATAAAATAACGGAAAACCCAACTTTTCTCAAAAACGGCTCGAACGAATTTGATTAAAATTTTTTAGTTCATAGTACTTTAGGTCCCTAATAAACTATAAAATTTTAATCAAAATCGTTAGAGCCGTTTTTGAGAAACGTTGATTTTTCCGTTATTTTAAGGGTTTTTATGGGAAAATTACCCTTAAAAATAAAACATTCACAAAAATGAAAAAAACGCCTGGAGATACCGTGGATTAATACCTCCATACCAAATTTCATCAAAATCGGACGACTGGTTTAGGCTCTAGGTCTGATAACATCCACACAGACACACACACAGACGTCACTCGGAAAACCACTTTTTTAGGTTCAGGGGGACCCAAAACGGATATTTCCACCGAAAACTTAAACTCGAAAATTTTGACGAATACAATACTTTCTCCATATACTATGGTATAGGGGGGGGAAAGTAAAAATTGTCTTTCTTCTATATAAAAATAAAAAATCTCTGTCGTAATCAATTAATTGTCATTCCTATGAAAATATACAATATACAGTATACAATATATAGTATACAATATACAATATACAATATACAGTAGGCCCTATACAATAATCTATTTGCACTTGCTTCACCGTGGGGGTTGGTGAGCGATGCGAGCAGGGGGCGGAGCCCTCTAGTAATATATCAAAATACGATTCAATTTCTGAATCTAAAAACACTTGCAACCAATTACAGATCAATTAAGATAAAACCGTTATCCAACGTAACAGACACCATATCAGATCTTAATCACAACACGCAACTAGTATTGAAAAATTTCAAATTCGTAGCAGTTTGGAATTGAACTTCAAATCTTAAAGAATGAATTTCGAAGGCCTATTTTTCATCTTCATCGTGATGTTCGCGATGTCGTATTTCGTGTGAACAAATTCGAAACACCCAGTGACGTCACCGGCTGTGGGCAAGATGTGGTCGATACGGACATGGCTCTACAATGACAAGACTGAATTTTTAAATATATAATGCTTTTAAATAACAAAAATGTGTTCTGTATGTGGGGAAATATTTCCAGATTTCAAACCAAAAAATAATACTTTACAAAAAATGTATCATTCAAAACTAATTAAAATATAAAGATATATTCTATTTGTATGTGAGTATCCTTTTATATTATTTCTCAAATGTGTGTTTTTTTTTTGTTTTTTGCAATGCCGTATCTTTCTTAATTTTTTATCAAAGTTAATGATTCAGATATAATTTTAAGGCTTATGTTCCCCGTTAGTGACAAAAAATATACAAATAGCTTAAAATGTATGTTTTTGTTCAAAAATAAATTGATTAAAATACTTTCATATGATTCCTAATGAAAAACGTCATCTATTAACAATCTGTTTAATTAACATGACAGCTGTTAGTTAGATTGTTTACATTCTACATGCAAGTGTAATCTGTCTCACAAATCAATTTACTATTTATTAAATCAGGTATTAAATCAGGCCTACTCCTGACTTGCATAATATTAGCACGGATCAGCTAATTGCTTTATGTTATTAAATATAATGTTTGCTTTGTTGTACTTTACTCGCTGAACATCGGTCCGGAAAAGTTTTGTTTTCAAATTATCAGCCATTTTTTTTTACAAAGTACTTAAACGTTTATGGTTATAGAAAAGACATCGACCCCAAATTTAGTGTACATAATTTTTACTTAATCGTTTATCACTATACGAAAAACCAGAACGTTCTTTCAAATATTTTCAAAATGGCGGCCGTTTGAAATGTTCAAGTCAAATATCTCAAAAACCGCAAACTTTACAAAAAAAATACAGGAGTCACGATCAAGTCACCTTTCAAAAAAAAAAAACTAAATAAAAATAAACTGTACCAGGAACTGGCACATACTTTCTCACAAACATATTTAAATTATTAAACAGATTCACTGTTACTTGTAGGGTGGGGTAGGAGAGGTAATTTTTTATTAAAATTGGAGATTAACTAATAAATATTGTTATTATTATCTAGAGAGAAAACTATTCGATCGATTTCGAACAAATTTGCACCAAACACGTCAAAAAAGGCCTTTTTATAGATGCACGATAAAAGGTTTTTGAAAAATTTTGAAAAACAACCCCCTTTATGGCCAAAAAATCTGTTATTATTATTATTATTAGCTAAACGAGAATTTTTAGAAAGATGCGTTTTTTTTGCATATAATAGGGTACATTAAAGCTAAAAATAAGCTAAATTTTATCAAAATCGTTAGAGAGGTTTTTTTTTATAAAAAAATAATAACTTATTTTTTGGAGGGTTTTTCGTCAAAAAGGAGGTTGTTTTTTTGCAAAACCGTTTTTCGTGTATCTATACAAAGCCTACTTGACATGTCTGATTTGTTTGAAATCGATCGAATAATTTTCGGTCTAGCTTTGTATACATACAGACAGACATACAAACAGACATTTTGTACAAACCACTTTTTTGGACTCAGGGGGTCCCAAAACGGATATTTCCACAAAAATCTCAACATCGATTTTTTTGCGATCACTATACTTTCTCTATACTATAGTATAGTGAGAAAGTTAAATCGGTTCATCCTTTTTGGAGCTACTGTGCCACGGACAGATACACCTGTTAAACTTATAACATCCCTATTTTTGCGTCAGGGGTTAGTAAAGACTTTAACTACAACAAAATAAAGTAATTTGTAAAAATGAAAGGTTTGTAGAAAAAATTCATTACAACAATTAATTTTAGTTTAAAGATATGTTTCCACATGTTTCGCAATCAACAGATGGATATAATATCTTTCAAAGGTAAGTTAAACTTTTAAAATGGTGTACGTTTTTTGTTTGCTGTTCAATTACGGAGAATTTTGTTGTCATAGCTACAACAAAACTGATTAGAACTACTAACAGTGTTGATTCGGTAATCATTTGTTTACTAATCTCAAGTCCCATATGGTTAAGTAACAGCTGATTACAAACTTTAAAACAAAAAAAATAAGGTTTGGTAGATTTTCCTGTTTGTCATCAAGTCCATCTATATAAATAAAATGTAAATGTGCGTTTGTTCAAAATCTTAAATCGCCGAAAGTTCTTCACCAATTGCTTTGAAATTTTGACACAACGTTCCATTCGCCTACAGGCATTTTTTTATATACTTTTAAAAAAACAGCAGCATCTATTGAACATAAAAACAATAAGAAATATACAAAATATTTAACAAAAATGTGAGAGCATTAAATCTGTTTATTGACTATGATAATAACAGTAATCAGCTGTTTGCTATAATATTCCCATTATCAGCTGATATCGAACTTGAAACAATTATTTGTATTTCCAACTTTTAGGTTAGGTTTTTGTAAAGAACGCCATCTGTAGGACGTGAAAACAATACAAACTATACTAAAATAAATATTCTATGGCAAAGGGACTGCCATAATAAATAATTATTAAGTGTTGGTACAGCAAACAGCTGTTCGCGCTAATATTTTCATTAACAGCTGATTTCAAAATTTAAAACAATTATTTGCATTTCTAACTTTTAGGTTAGATTTTTGTTTAAGTGTAGTTCTGAGCCTTGCTGATTCTTTAAACCTTTATTATAACTGCTGTTATAAAATATACGAAACAATTTGATTTGGACATTTAACATTATTACCCTGCTTAGCTTTGAGGTTATTATTAATCCTACACCTCTATTACTAAATATTTTACGGCAATGAGAGCGCCATACTAAATAATAAATAAATATGTTTATTGTTAATACAGTAATCGGCTGTTTACTTTAATATCTCCATTAACAAATGATTTCAAACTTTGAAGCAATTATTTGTATTTCTAACTTTTAGGTTAGGTTTTATTAAAGTGTAGACCTGAGAATTGCTGGTTCTTTTAACCTTTATTATAACTGTTATAAAATATACGAAACAATTTGATCTGAACATTTAACATTATGACCATCTTAGCTTTGGGGTTATTATTAATCCTACACCTTTAATATAAAGAAAACCCAACATGATTATGTATATAGAAGGTTCAAACGGGGTTGGCGTGCGGAGCACGCAGGGGTTTCCCCTACTTACAAATAAAACAGCTCATTCGGATCATAGGCCTAAGCTAAACATAATTTTAGGTCAGGCCTATATTGAACCAACATACGTTTCTTGAAAGCGTTTAAATTTATTAGCACAGCAACCTACTTGGCAAATTTATAATCAGGTGATTATTCTTCACCACCAACAGTGTTTTTAGGTAATAGCAAACAAAAGCAACGAAAATTGTCTATATCATAATTCAAACACCTATCGCTATCAAAATTATAATAACTTTATTTTTACTAGGCCTATCTGACCAGTTTGAAATATTGCTTTACTGTATCACATTTTGGTCATATTTTATAACTTTAAAAATTTCTCTCTTCTGTATAAAAAAAATCTCTCTCGTAATCAATTTTCGTTCCAGTGAAAATATCATAGTAGGCTCTATACAATAATCTATTTGCATTTACTCTACGAGGGTTGGTAAGCCATGCGAGCAGAGGGTGGAGCCCTCTAGTAGAATATAAAAATATGATTTAATTTTCGAAACTAAAAACACTTGCAATCAATTACAGATCAATTGTGATAAAATCGTTATCTAATGTAAGAGACGCCATATCAGATCGTAACCAAAACTATCATTATAAACACGCAACTATTCAACAATTTCAAATTCGTCAACCAGTTTGGAATTGTATTTCGAATCTTAAAGAATGAACTTCGAAGGGCTATTTTTCATCTTCATCGTGATACTGGTGATGTCGTATTTCGTGTGAACAAATTTGAAATATGTGACGTCACCGGCTGTGGACAAGATGTGGCCAATACGTACATGGCTCTAGAATAACAAGATGGCATTTCAAAATATATAATGTTCTTAACCAACAAAAATGTGTTCTGTATGTGGCGAAATATTTTCCAGATTTTAAATTCAAAAATTATACTTTACTTAAATGATTAAAACAAATTAAAAGATAAAACATGTTTTATATTTTTAAGTGAGTATTGCTTTATATTACTAAATATAATGTTTGCTTTGCTTTATTTTTATTTTTTATTTATTCTTTTCATCATTTTTTCTGTGATTTATTCCATTGGAATATGTGACATGTCATAACTTACATTGTTATTTAAATAAAAGTACAAAATAATAAAACATACATAATATACACAAAATCACACGTAAATTTACATACAAATTTGATTAAAAAACAAAAAATCAAAAAACACAGTCAATACAGTTTATATATATAATTATTGATTTAATATTTTAAAAACAAATAAGTTAAACCCTTCCTGACACCTGCGGACTGGGCTCAGGTACCAGTGGAAAGATATTCTTCCACAGAATAGAACATATTTTCTAGGAGGTAGCACCTGAGTGAACTCTTGAAACTGTGGATAGAATCTAAGTTTTTAATATTTTCTGGAAGTGTATTAAACAACTTTATACCAGAGTAATAAATTCCGCGTTCAAAAAATGTAAGTCTATGGACAGGATATTGAAAAAGTTTTTGACGGAAAGGGTATTTGTGGTAGTGCTGATTAATTTCAAATAAATTATGATTGCTCTTAAAAGAAAATTAAAGAATCATAAATATAAATGCAAGGGAAAGTTAAAATATTATGTTTTTTGAAAAAAGGTATTCAAGATACCTTTTGTTTTACTCGCTGACATAAGAAGTTGAATAAATTTATAGTACCGGATCAACTATTATCGATTGTTTATTATACAGGGTGTTTCGCGAGGGGTTGGCACAACTGCATGAGCTGATAGGTGACCTTAAAAAAACCAAAATTTTTCATATGAACATAGGTCCGGAAAAGCTTTGTTTCGAGTTATCTGCCATTTTGTTTCTTTTACAAAATACTTACTATTTTTGGAAATATAAAAGGCATTATTACCTCAAATTTGGTGTACATATTTTCCACGTAATTGTTTATCACTTACAAAAAACCAAAACGTTCTTTCGAATATTGTTAAAATGGCGGCCGTTTCGAATATCTCAAAAACCGCAAACTTTACAAAACAATTGCAGGAGACCAAACAATTTACATTTTTAATGACAAACACAGTGGTTTTTATTTATTTAATTATTCATAACTCAAAACATAACGGAGATATTGGCAAAAAAAACTAAAAATGTATGATACAAGGGGTGTACATCTGACACAAACATGAAGATAAAAGGCTAAGTTTTCCGTTTTTGTCAATATCTCTGTTATCCTTTGAGCTACGGACAAAATTAAAAAAGCCCTTTGTGTTAGTCATTAACAATATAAAGTTTTTTGGTATCCTGTAATTTTGTGTAAAGTTAACGGTTTTGAGATAGTTGAAACTAAACATTTTAAACATCCGCCATTTTGAAAATATTTAAAAGAATGTTCTAGTTTTTCGTACAATGATAAACAGTTTTACGTAAGAAATATGTACACCAAATTTGAGGTCAATATCTTTTCTATTTTATTTATTTATTTATTCCATAAATCAAATTTTACATAAAAGTAACTAAACAAAATATCATCTACTGATTATAGTGCCCACATAGACACGAGGCATGTGCACATCATAACAAAGAAAGCAGAGAGAAAAAAAGCAAAAACACAATTTAAAAATCTACAAAAATTATAATTAAGATCAGCACTAGAACAACAACGGCACTGCAGTGCCCACACAAAAATACCCTTAGAAAAAATCAGAAGTAGAACGCGAGATAAAAAAATAAAAAGATACTTTATATACATACTCCGAAGAAATGACGGACTCACAACAATCCCTCCCTACTTCCCCCAACCATAAAGATACTTGCTTTTTATTGTTTTTATTTTTGAAAAAGTCTGAGGTTTTTTGGGATATTACGGAAAATCATCTGTGATACGTAATATGAATTAGTCGTGGATGCAGATCTTATAAAGCCTATCTGTTCTTATACCCACTGCTTGAGAATGTCATGTAAAAGGGGAATGACTCGAAATGGAAAAAATGGATTTAGAATTGTTATGTAAAAAAGTTAAAACAGTTTTTACAAAAAAATTTATGATATTATATTCCCAAAAATATTAAATATTACGTTTAGTCGTCAAACGCGTTTCAACGCCAAAGTCGTCATCCTCAGTGACATTTGAGCAAATAAATTATAACGGTCGTTAAAACGCTGTCGACCGTTAAACTTATTTTTGTGTGCAATTCACAAAAAAAAAAAATTAGAACACAATTTGTTCTGTGTTTGTATTTTTAGAAAGTTTTAGTTACATTATTTTGTCCCATAGTAAGTCATGTAATTTTTTACTAGGTATTATTGTTTTTGTTTTTTTTAAGCACTTTTTATCTTCTAGGGCTAGGCAAAAGTTGTAGTGAAAATTATACTGCAGATTTTTTTTTTAAATTCCTCTCTTGATTTTAGTTAAGTATGAATAATTCACTGAGCGGAGTGAAGCATCAAGTGAGCCGCGGCTGGAGGCTGAGGTCGAGACAAATTCTACTGATGTGTAAAACTTACATCAGCTGATCAGCTGCATAATAGCATTATTCGTTTCAAACATATTGTTTTCGACTTAGTTACGAGTATCAATATACGTTTAATCACTTAAGCTATAATAGTTTGTCACTCACGGACGGACGTACACTCGCTTTTACAGGAGTTGATATCGAACAGGTGTATTTACCTCAAGTTGGTGGGAGCGATAAATTTAAAACATTTTATAGGCAGTTTGGCGTTTGGCGTTTGAAACACACAGTCCTGCTGATTGAAGGTAGGGCGCAGGGTGGTGAACCTTTCAACTACTGGTTGTTAAGTTACCTGAGCTAAGTAATTTGTAAAAATGAAAGGTGTAATGTTTGTAGAAAGTATGCAGTACACTTAATTTTATTTTAAACTAGTGGACCCAGCGATGCTTCGCTATTCCTTGATTTAATTTAAAGGGTAGTAAAGTTATTCCATTTCATTATATTGACTTAAGTTATCGAATTGCAAAATGGTTTTTACGCCACTTAAAAATATACTACACAAATTTACGTTTATAGTTTGTAAACCTTTATAGATACTACAGTAAACCTTTTGTTTGCTTTACCTAATCTAAAAAAACTGATAGTTGTGAAGAACTGTAAAAATCCTGATTCTAAATTAGCCCAATTGGTTGCCAATAAACGTGTTTTGGTTCATTGTAGACCTAACATATAATTAAGATCAGTTTTTGATCCAAATCAGTTGTTTTATATATAACTAGCTGACCCGGCAATGCATAATTATTTTGGTGAAATAAATGCGACAAATAATCGTGATTTAGTAACTTTGACCCCCAAATCTCCCCCTAAAATTTAGAATTTTTTTTAAAACCTTTCTTATCTAGCACCTATGGCCCTAGAAGAAGCTACATACCAAATTTCGTTCCAATCCGTTCTGTAGTTTTGGAGAAATCTAGATTTTTAGTTACTTTGATCCACCCAAACCCCCCTAAAATTTATAATTTTTTGAAACCCTTTCTTAGCGAGCGCCTATGACCCTAGAGGAAGCTACATACCAAATTTCATTCTAATCTGTTCTGTAGTTTTTGAGAAATCGTGATGAGTGAGTGAGTGAGTGAGTGGTATTTCGCTTTTATATATATAGATGTAACAACCAATGTTTGAATTGAATTATAATTCTCCAAGCACTTTTCATTGATTTTTGTTTGTGTTTGTTTTTAGTTTGTCAATGTAACCTAAAAAATCTAATACTCTTCAAATTTGCTAAGTAATGTTGCTATGGTAATGAATGTAAACAAACATGAAGTGTTGCTAATCTTTTTATACGAACAGCTGTTTTTGTGCGCTATGGTCTTGAGTCCATACAAAAGAGGCTGTTTAGTTTTTTCCAAAATTGAAACTTTTTCGGGAAACTTTTCACATTTTTCTTTATATAAAAACCTAGTTCCGACTATTACGAACATTTTAAAACAAAAAACAGCCAAATTGGTCCAGCCATTCTCAATTGATGCGCTTACAAAGAAACAGCAATTCATTTTTATTGTATAGATAAATATGCGTTTCTACATTTTTCACAATCAACAGATGGGTACAATATCTTTCAAAGGTAGGTTAAACCTTGTACGCTTCATTGTTTGCTGTTCTATTACCGAGAATCGTTTATTCTGTACCTGCAATAATTTGGACCCATTAAAACACCAGCTGTTATTTGCATTGTTGTTTGTTTGTTGTCATGGCTACAACAAAACTGATTAGATGTACAGTGTTGTTCAGTAATTATCTGTCAAGTCCCATATGGCTAAGTAACAGCTGATTTCAAACTTTAAAACAAAACACATAGAACAGGGAAATTAGACCGAATTCACACGGAATAACTTAATTTTGAGATACAACTCGGACCGACTTGGGGTTTACGCTTTGTGTTCAGAAATGAATCAGGAAAAAAGTATACACATGGTGATTAACAGCTCGCACAGAATTGTAACGGGACTGCATAAAATGCACCCAAAAGTGACTTTTTTTAAATCTCTAAAAACGTTTTGGTGGGTTTTTGAGATCCCTGGTTCCGAATCTGACGCCAAAAAATCTTACAGTATAGAAAACGATTTGGACATCGTTTTCAGGAGGTTTATGGAGTAGCTGGTTTTGAATCTGACATCTAAAAACGTCACCGATGCCCTGAGCGCCAGAATTTGAGAAAATGAATTGGATATAGTTCCCCGGAGGTTTTGAAATCCCTAGTTCCCAATCTGACATCGAAAAATTTCACCAATGACCCGGGAGTTCCCAAATGGCCCATGGGCTTGTGCTCAGGGGCCCACATTTGTTGACCAGTGATCCTACAGGCTCTACTAGAGGTTGGGGGAAGAGTGGTGGGTTATAAGACTGCACTTTTCGGGGAGCAACTTTCTTGTTTTAATAATGACACCTTTGAAATGGCAATTGATTTGCCTATATTTCATTTTTTTAGCACATTAAATGACAAAAAAATAGCCTCTTAAAAAAATGCTATTATAATAAAGTTTGATTTCGTATCCAACCCCTCCCTATCAATTGCTCTGGGCTCAGAATTTCAATTAATCCTGTTCACAAATCTAGAACATTTTAAGAGTGAGAAAATTTAGTTTTTTTTCCCTCCAACCTTTTTCTGTAGTAGAGCCCCAACGAGTATCGGTTATATTTTATAATGTCAGATTTGATATCAGCGATCCCAAAACAACTTGGGAAACGATTTCCAAGTCGTTTTCTCAACTTTTAAATTTTGGCCCCAGGGCCCGAAGCATCGGTGAAGTTTTTCGATTTTAAATTTGGATCCAGTGGCCTCAAAAACCCCCGAGTGATTTTTACCACTTATTATAAATTTTTATATATTTTTAAAAAAATATTGCACTTGGATGCACTTTATGCAGGCTGGACGCAGTTCTGTCCCAGCTGTCAATCATCATAACATGTAGACTTTTTCCTAATCCATCTCTAAACACAATGCAGAAAACCCCCCCCATGTCGATTCGAGTTTTATCTCAAAATTAAGTTATTTTTTTCTAATTTTCCTGGTATAACAGTTTTTAGGTTAGATTTTCCTGTTCATCAACAATTTGACACTTTGATATAAACATTCAACTAGGGGAGACCCCTGCGTGCTCCGCACGCCAATCCCCCACCCCCCAACTCCCTGTTGGAACCCGTTGTGTGCCGTTGGAACCCGTTGTATAGTCAGCAAGGCTCAGGTCTACACTTTAATAAAAACCTAACCTAAAAATTGATTTAAAATTTGAAATAAACTGTCAATGAAAATATTAGAGACTACAGCTGATTACTGAATCAACAATAAACATTACAAATCAGACCTAAAACACACCAACAATAACATAACCTAAATCAAATCATCTGTTTAACTTATTTATTTGAAACTCAATTAGTTTATCAGCTGTTTAAAATCAAATTTCAGTATTTCCTATTTAGCCTAGTTGTAGCATAGGCTACTGATGCATTTTTAAAACTCGGAATAAAACTAAAATAAAAGTGTAAATCAAATATTTAGCTTCACAGTGACTTAGAACTGGAAATTATCTTTTAAATAAAAAAAGAATCATCAAAATCGGTTAATTATTAACTTCAGGAAGTGAGTGAACTAAAATCAGGAATTTTTTTTAATATATAGATAGTATTTTACCATTCTAACTTTGAGGTTATCTATATACATAAGCGGCATTGTCCTGTCTGAATGACTTACATACGATCAACTACTTCAGATACAAATACGAATATTAAAGGTATATTCTTATGGGGTCCATAGACGCACACTAAGAAAGGATTTCGCAAAATTTTAAAGCGTAAATAG
Organism: Philaenus spumarius; assembly: GCA_018207615.1. Taxonomy (NCBI): domain Eukaryota; kingdom Metazoa; phylum Arthropoda; class Insecta; order Hemiptera; family Aphrophoridae; genus Philaenus; species Philaenus spumarius. Next base: position 10,988 of record JAGFPH010004959.1, on the reverse strand, counting down.
TGAAAACTCAAGCGTTCACTCTCAGCCTTATATCAGATAAAACAGCTGTTTACATCACAAGCTTACCAAACATGTTCGTTTACGTTCATTAACATAACAACCAACTTAGCTAATTTAGAATCAGTTTATTATTATTCACAACCAACTGCTTTTTTGGTTAGTAGCCCAGTTGGTGTAGGTTACAACTACCAGTAATTTGCAATATGGCTGATTTTTTTTATAAGTACCTTAAAAAGTATGTAGATTAATATAAAAAAAGTTTACCAGTCTGTCGATTTCCTAAAGTCGAAAAAAAATCGAAAAACATTTTTTTTCGATATTCCTTATATTTCAAGGTGGGATGAAGATAAAGAAAAAGAAAACATACCACCGTGTAGGGTATTTTTCAATAAAAAAGGACATATTTGTATTTCTTTCGTCCGAGCAATGGTTTGTCTGGAAAAAATCGATAATGCACGTATGTATTTTATAGCAGGGGAAATCACTAAAAGGGGAAATCTCATTCATATATGAAGCGTTGGCTCATTATAAATTGGCTGAATTTTAATATATCGAATTGAAACTTGACATAGAAGTTAAAATATGTATTATAAACATTTACTAGTTAACCGCCCGTGCTCCGCTACGGGAATAATTTCAGCAATAAAAGACTTAATTAACATATACTGTTTATCTTTGTATTTTATTTAGGGGCTGCTTTATTTTTGTACATAAAATACAACTGATAGTTGGCCTTTATAAATATTGATGTTAATCAAACAGATATATTAGTTAAACCAAATGAAAGTTTCATATTAATACCAGTTTCATTCGATAAATATTGTACGAAATGTGCTGATAACCTAATAAGCTACTTATGAATAGCAGATGTTAATTGTATATTCATACATTCGTTGTTTGTGATTTATCCTGTAGTAAAAACAAACAAAAATATCGAAGAAAGTATTATTTTATTTTTCATATACTAAACAAATTATAAAATTTCTTAGTAATTTTTACGTTATAACAAATGAATGCATAAATCTACCAAATTATTGGAAATATCAGTCTCTCAATTATATTTTTGTATTTTAAGATCAAAATAGATTAAACAAATTACGCTTCATTTCAATTTTACAAAAGTTCTTTGTACACTATATTTTTTGTATAGACATTTTGGTCATTCCTTAGGTGCCCTTGATCCTTTGTATCCCGTATGTAGAAACGTAAAACATTGAATGATCTTGCTCTACTGGCTGCAACGTAGAGCTGACCATGGGAAAAAACGGGTTTTGGTAGGTATACACCGATTCTAGCGATTGATTGCCCTTGGGCCTTATTTATTGTCATTGCAAACGCAAGGATTACGGTAAACTGAGTTCTTTCAAGTTTGAATGGCAATAAAGTTCCAGAAGTTGTTAGATGAATTCTTGGGATAAGAATCCTTTGCCCAATCGAAGTTCCCGTCAGAATTTCACAATCTATGGAGTTGTGGTACAGGTTTTTCACTCGCATTCTTGTTCCGTTAATTATTGCTTTAGAGGTGTTCATATTTCTGATTAGCATTACTATAGTATTTTTTTTTCAGTCAGTTTGTGAGATGGTAAGCCACTTACAGTCAAACTGTTGAGAAATTCAGTTGGGAATGTAGTGTGAGCCATGTCATCATCTGTTATCACCTTGTCAACACTAAAGTAGTCTGTTTCTTCACCAGGTAACATTTTTAAAATTAAATCATTAATTAATAAACAGTCTTCATTCCTTGGTGCTAGTATAGCTCTCTCAGTAATGTCTGACGTTGCGATTAGTTTATTAAGATCTTCATAAATATCTTCAATTATTGAGCCAGAACTAATTAACTGGGTGGGTATTTTCATTATATTATCTCACAAATCATATTCTATGTTTAGTTCACCATCACCGATTGTTCTAAGGAACTTTGAAAATTCTATTTCACTATTCAATACTCTCATGTTTTTAGACAAACTCAGTTGTTTAACGCACCCCCAGTGCTTGTAAGATTTAACGCATTGTTCAATTATCGTGGCTGGACCAGCGTGTGGCACTATTGGTAGTGTTTGGCGAAAGTCTCCACACAATAAGACAACTTTTCCACCAAACAATAGTTCCTTATTTTCTTTTCGCATAAGATCTCGAAGTAATCTATCAACAATGTTTAAAACATATACAGGACACATAGATATTTCATCTATAATTATTAATGAAGATTCTTTAATTATTTTAGCCTCAGGAGTGTTTGGTTTGATACCAGATGTTGAGTTCTCCAAGATGGGTATTGGCAGTTTAAAGATATTGTGAAGAGTGCGACCTCCATCTAGGAGGCTGGCTGCAATGCCACTGAATGCACATGGAATACACTGTATTTGCATTGATCGTAGTTTGCATAGTAAAGCTTTTTGCACAAATGTTTTTCCACATCCTGCATGTGCTGTTAAACAAAATACGTTTGTAGAAGAGGTTTTTTTTAGTATGGCTTCTAAAACAGTTTCAATAACGAATCTTTGCTCATCGTTGGCTTCATTGTACATTTCGTTAAATAAACTGTCTTGTTCTTGAGCATCGAATGTGTTGCTTTTAATAGTACACTGAATAGGAATAGGTAAGCCGAGTTCTTTACATGACGTATTGTGGGTGATTAGAATATTCTCTATTTCCAATAAACATAAATTTATAGAACTTTGTATGTCATGGTGTAGTTTGAAATCTTCACACATGTAATCTTTAAATTCATCAAAAAGTTCTGCAGAATTTGTTGGAATGTTTAGTCCACAAATAAATCCAAAGAGTTGACGTAACTGGGATGGCATTTGTGTTTCCTTAGCTTCGTTGAGTGATGCACGCCATTCGTTATTCTACAAAAGAGTTGTACCTTACGCTGTTGAATGTGAGCAAGTCCTCAAAACATGTTGGCCCACGGGCATGCAGCAGAATAAGGCGAAGATGGTATAGCTCGGGTTGTTTTGGATTGACAGTGTATAACCTCGTTATGGTTTTTTGTGCTCCCTGTTTCCTCCGTTCCCAAGTTTTATTTCTCATGTCCCAAATATAGTTTTGAGGAATTTCAATGTACAGGAGATTTCGTGCATTTGTATCAGTTTTATTAAGATCAAAAAAGGATTGTAATTTAGTTTTCTTAGGATCAGAAATAACACCATCTTCTTCTCCCTCTTTAAAAATGACTGTCTGTTGGTCAGGTAAGTGTATATCTAGACGAATCACAGAGTGAGTTTGAAAATGCATTTCGTATTCAAATATGCGCCAAGCTGCTTCAGTTGAACCAACATAACGGCCGTTAAGGTAAGAATCAATCTCATCATTAACCAGAACACTACTGTTTTGTTTTGAGAATTTTAGTGTTGCACAATCATATCCCTTGTACACATACTTGTATATGTATTTAATGCTTTTAACAGTTGTGCAGACTTCTACGTTCATATGACAGTTGAACTTAATTAGAAGGTATGGGTTATATGGTACTATATATCTATTGTCTATAGTATGTCCACGAACGTCGAATAGTAATTTTTCACCGAATAAAGATATCGGAAAGTAATATTTATAGGCCTAATCGGTAAAGGTATTAAAAATGGTTGCAATAGTCTTATTTTTTATATTATTATTAAAGATATGTTTTCTATGTGTTGTTCAAATTTTATTAAAATCAGTTAAATATTTTTAAAGTTATTCAATTTTTACATAAGGCTCCATGAGAAGCTTATGGAGCTAATGAGAAACTGGGCACCGTTGACGTCACGAGTTACTGCGCATCCACTCGTGAACCCTACCGTTAGTATTCTATATGCCGTGGTTTTATCTGTTATTTTATTCAATTAGTTGCTATGGAAATGAATGTAAACACATTCAAGAAATAATTTTATGTTGGTTCAAAAGTCTTGGCCTAACCTTTAATTATGTTTAATTTATTTTACCTACTTTAACGGCAATTTAATTTATGATTTTGTGCACATCTCTTTGCACAGTACGTTTTGAATGATATAAGTTTCATTTTTCAATTG
>JAGFPH010004958.1:20326-33393 GCA_018207615.1 Philaenus spumarius | reverse complement strand
TAAAATATTTCCGTCCTTCGCATCGCTAACATACATGTTCTGAAACTAGACAACTAGTGCGGTTTGGCCTAGATGTATTTAACCTTGAAATAGTGCATTTAGAGTGAATGGGATATAGAAAATGCAACAATGAAATATGTCGTCATAACTGCAATATTTACTAATGGGATTCTTTGTTTAACATCTTGACACTAACCAAACTACAATTGCATCTGCATATGACCTACATTAGGTTGTGCAAAAGGCGAGTTCCGATTGGCGGCATTAATTTTATTTAGTTTCACTTGCAAAACACGTTGGCTGTGTAATACGTGATTTATTTTATTAGGAGAGATCGAACTACGTGTTAATTTTAGTTTCTGTAGTTTTTCCGCGGCAATTGCGACGGCGTAACGACGGTAAAACTATATTATCCGAAAAATATTCGTAAGAATAGAAAGTTAACGTAAGCTTACCGTCCTTCGCAAAATGTACCATAAGTTATTAAATAAAGGAATCGGTCGACTTCCTCTGATCCGATACCGGACAGTCGGTTACACGGACATCTAGTTAAGATCGAAATATGCGGACATCTCGTTACATTTTTGGGGCCAGCTACCCGAGTTGGGCCCGACTGATCTCACTAATACACACGGGGTCTCCCGTAAGTACAGTGCCAAACTTCGAGAAACGGTTCTATGGGTCAAAATAAAGAGAAAATCAAGAATGAAATTTTTTTTCCAAAAATGGATAGTTTTCAAGATATCCACCATTTTGTTTCTTTTACAAAATAAGTCCTATCTAGAGAACGGTTTAGCCGATTGAGTTTCAAACTTGGCGTGAAGTTTAACCTAACAATTATCTATTTTAAGAAAAATACGCGATTATAACCAACCATGAATTTGAAAATGGCCGCTGTTTGAAAATTACCCAAAACCGTAAATTTTAACAAAACATGTCTTTTTTGTAGCACTTTTAAATTCCCTATCGAACGGTGTAACTGTCAAATCAATCGGACGAAGGGACACAGTTAAGTTATGGATAATAACAGCGTACTTTCCCACCATATTGTTGTGTTTACCTACACCGACTGGTATTCGGTCGAACCGCTCGATATCAAGTTTGAAAAAATCGACTCAAAAATTTTAAATACATACTCCCGAATATCGTTGTGTGGCATAACGTTTGAAAGCTTATCTATACTTATAAAAGCCAAATACCATTGACACATTGACTCATCACAGTGTCTCCAAAACCACGAGGCCTACAAACATGAAATTTGGCACTAATACTCTTTATAGGCTCTAGACACGCACTAAGAAAGGGTTTCCGAAAATTCGAAATTTTAGAGGGGGTTTTGGGGAGGGTCAAAGTTACTAAATCACGATTTATCAAAACCTACCGAACGGTTTGGAATGAAATTTGGTATGTACCTTCCTCTAGGACCATAGATGCTCGCTAAGAAAGGGTTTCAAAAAATTCGAAATTTTATGGGGGTTTGGGGGGTCAAAGTTACAAAATCACGATTTCTCTAAAACCATCGAACGGATTGGAATGAAATTTTGTATGTAGCTACCCAAATAGGTGCTCGATAAGAAAGGGTATGAAAAATTTCGAAATTTTAGGAGAGGTCTGGGGGGTTAAAGTTACTACAAAAAAACATCGAACGGATTGGAATGAAATTTGGCATGTAGTTTCCTCTAGGGCCCTAGGTACTCGCTAAGAGAGGGTTTTTAAAAAATTCGAAATTTTAGGGGGGTTTGGAGGGTCAAAGTTACTAAAAAGAAACACCGAACGGATTGGAATGAAATTTATTATGTAGCTTTTTCTATGGCCCTAGGTACTCGCTAAGAAAGAGTTTTAAAAAAAACGAAATTTTAGGGGAGGTTTTGGGGGGGGGGTCAAAGTTACTAAAAATCCCCATAAGAAATACATAGTGTAATATATTTATTGATATAATATATTTTTTGTTAATATACATTTAACTTTGATTTGTCTATCCGTGCAAAGCCGGGTCGGGCCAGCTAGTTTAATTATAAATCCAAAAAGAGATAATTATTTTTCAAAAAACTTACGGGAATGATGTGTAAATGTTTTATTACGGAATTACGAGCGGCCGGCTACGACTACCAACATTGAAGAAACAACATGCTACCAACCAGCCCCACAAGCGTAAATAGTGACAACGCTATAAGACAAAGCGAGGGGTGGACGCTGTAAGCTGTACACAGATCCGGTCCAGCACCGGTGGGTAATAACAGGGTTTCCGCGGTTTCGTTCCAACTAGGCTTTATTTAAACTAGTACTACTTTAAAAACAACAGACTTTATCTAGGCCTACCTAACTATGCTGACGGTGATTTTTAACTCGGCAAATGTGTACAATCTATATGGATTATAAAATATTGGTCTATTTGTTAAAATTTTGTATTTATATACGTCATTATATATTTAAAGAAAGGTGCAAATAGTATCTTTTAATTGCTTTTTATTTCATATTGATAGATCAAATGATTTAGAAGTTATTAATACATTATTATAGTGAATAAATTAATAATCGAATATGCTATACGAAGATGTACGAATGTATCCGAAGTTAAACGAAGAGGTATCTTCTTTTAATTTGTATACACGAATTAATTTATGATAAAAGGTTATATAACATAAACCTTGAGGTTATAAACTTAGGTTATTTATAAACAGTTTATAACCTCAAAGCAAATATTATAACGTATTATAGTATAGGGTAAGTTGAGGAGAGATGGCCACCGTTTCGTAAAACCTTTATAAAATCCTTAATTTTAACATAATAAATTTAAAAAAAATATTATTTATTAGCATTGTTAATATAGATTTAAGATTTTAAGACTTATAGTGTTTGTATTTCAAATTTATAAAAAAAAAATGCATTTTCCAAAAAATTGCAAAGTGGCCATCTCTCCTTAGCTTCGAGGAGAGATGGCCAAGGTGTTTAGGAGAGATGGCCACCATGACTTTAAGATAAAGTGAGGCTTAAATTTAGGAAACAAAATTTTTTTAATTAATTCCTGAGTTTATTAACGTTAATAACAAACAATTTTAAACAAAATTTTCAGAAATATCCATAATCCATAATTCCAAAATTAAAAATATCCAAGAACAAAAAATGCCAGGGAAAATATGTCACTTTAATATGTATTATTGTCATTGGGTTAAAGAATTCAAATTTACAAATCAAAACAACTCTTAGTTCTTAAAATTATCTTTAAAATTATTAATTAATCATTGTAACTATTGTTTTTATCCGAACAAAAAGTTTAGTCAAAATTAAAATTGCAAAATGATTGAGAACTGTCCCCCTACAGCTTTGTTGTAACAGCCAAACCATGAGTTGCAAATGTCTTGATAAGTGGAGCAGCTACCATGAAGCCATTTCTTACATCAAATGCATTCAAACCATTCGTCCTTAGATGTCGTATCCTTGTAGTTGTCTCCGCAACCAGGACAGATGCATTCGAGATCTGAAAAATCCTCAAGAGGATCGGAGCCATCATCTAATACTACTGCATCAACTGATTGTTCACTGCTACTGGATGACTCTTTGGGTTTACGCTTTAATTTTTTTCTCCCAGAAATCGATTCTTGGATGGCTTTTTCAGATTTCAAAGATTTTTCTTTAATTTTGTTTTATTTTGCTTGATAGGCCTATTCTCAACAGATGTCAGCGACGAGAACGTACAGAAAGGAAGTTAGAGATTGAGGGAAATGGTGAAAGTTGTTTCAATACTTTAGATGGAGTTAGGCCTATGACTACTGTCGATGAGATTTGCGTAGAGCAACATGGCTGGCTAGAGATGATAACAACTGTAGTTGAAAACTTAATAGGGGCTCATTTCTTTCTGGCTACCAAATGGAGTGACTTTATTTCGCTTTACTCAAATTTGTGAGAAATATTAATGTAAAAAATTGATATTTAAATCAAAAATAGGAGAGAACTTAAGAAATCCGGATATGACCATCTCTCCTCGAACACAAGTGGCCATCTCTCCTTTTTGTCGAGGAGAGATGGCCACCTTAGCACTGCCCACCAAAGTGAACGCATGGAAACAGTTTGAGGTTATGAATACACGTAAAGATACGGCACAACAAGTTATGCAACGAAATTCGAAAATACATAAGTAATCAATGCTTAAACACGCTTATCTTAATCCGTATTATAATTTTACAGATCCACCCAAACTGTTATCTTCACTAAAACCGAAACTGTTTACAAAAACTTAAAGAAAACTTTTACGCTACGTCACCATTGCACTCTGGAAACACTGACTGAGTCTCAGCGCTGTTCCGCAAACAATTACAGAATTACGGTCATGTGGCTATCTCTCCTCGGTGGCCATCTATCCTAGACTTACCCTACATTAGTTCTATAACTCATATTTAAAAAAATAAACTTCACGAGAAATTATAATGATTGGAGTTGTAAACATAACCCCAAAGTACAATCTACGCTGAGTTTGTATTACAGATGATGGGTGAAGTCATCTGTTATATTATATGTTACTCACGTACGTACGTACACTCGCTTTTATAGGAGTTGATCGACTCTATTCAATGTTTGAGGGATATAGTTTTACTTTCACGGAGCAATCTATTTTGAAATGTTGGCATTTAAACCATTTAGAATTTGATTTGATTATAAATTATTGTACATGTATTTGTAAATACCAACAAGGAAAAAACAAGAACTACTTTGTTAACTGATAATTTCGCTTCTATGTTGCTTTGATTATAAGTTGTTTTTAAGTATTTCCTCTTATAGCCTGCTTTAGTTTAACCTGTAAGCGGCTTCCTTGTAGTTAGAATCTCCTGTTTATTCTATAAATCTGTAACTAGCTCTGTGTTAAAGGTATATATTTATTATATAGGCTACGGGGGTTGGCGTGCGAAGCACGCAATACATTGTGTATTGAAAATACTCCCAATACGGGGGTTGGCGTGCGAAGCACGCAATGCACTGTGTATTGAAAATAATCCGAATACTGGGGTGGGCGTGCGAAGCACTCAAATCATTGTGTATTGAAAATACTCCCAATACAAGGGGTTCGTGTACAAAACACGCAATGCACTGTGTATTAAAAACACTCCCAATACCGGGGTTGGCGTGCCAAGCACACAATGTACTGTGTATTGAAAATAATATCAATAATGGGGTAGGCGTGCGAAGCACTCAAATCATTGTGTATTAAAAATACTCCCAATACGGGGGTTGGCGTAGGAAGCACGCAATGCACTGCGTATTGAAAATACTCCCAATACGGGGGTTGGCGTGCGAAGCAGGCAATGCACTGTGTATTGAAAATACTCCCAATACAAGGAGTTTGTGTGCAAAGCACGCAATGTACTGTGTATTGAAATACTCAAAAAGTGGGGGTTAGCGTGCGAAGCACGCAATGCATTGTGTATTGAAAATACTCCCAACACGGGGGTTGGCGTGCGAAGCATGCAATGCACTGTGCGTCGGCCGTTCTCATAGTGTTCAGTGTCAAGGTCACATGGGTGTGCGTCCTTAGCAGTGAACGTGTTAACGTCGTCATTTGTGTGAGTCAAAAGTGTGGATACACCCTGTTAAATTTTAAATTGATAAAGATAGACAAAAGAAATTCAGGACTCCTTTCTAGGAAATAAAAGTGATCTTTTTAGGCACTATTACAACTTTGCCCATTTTCCCAAAATGGGATTTCTGAGGGGCACCTCAAAATTTTCAAATATAAAAACCCATTAAGTGATACCTCATTTTGAAGGTCTTGATTAAAGAAGAAGAACAGTGGAAACTAGAGATTTCTATCACAACCCTGTACAAAATGGTAGCTCATTGAAATTTTCAGAACCTGGTTCTAATACTTAGGAAATTTACTGTTAATTGAAAACAAGGATTTTTTGAAACAGATAAAATCAACAGCTAATAAATTAAACTTATTTTTATAATGTATTAATAATCTGTATTACAATAGCACTAGAAATTACAATTACATTAATCAACAAAACGGCTTAAACTTACTAACCTGTGTTTTTATAACAGGTGTTCACTGCTACCCCAGGACAGTTTGACAATGTCCAAGCCTGTCGTAAAAACTTGAAACGGCACGCTGTATGGATCAAAATCGTCCTCACTTAGCTCATGAACTAAACGAATTTTGCACGCTTTAAAACCACCGCCATGTAGAACTCTACAAACTGATGTTTGAGATAAATCTACATTAGGGAAACAATTCTTGTTGAGGCATGAGTATCTTCTACAACAGACTGTAAAACGTCAAGTGACAATGGTTCATGTGTAGCCGACTTTGGTCATCCATGTTTGGGGCGGTCTTTAACGCTGCCTGTTTCCTGGAAACGTTGGATAGTTTTTGAACTCCTGATTTAGATACTGGGTTTCGATTAGGATAAGTGTCATTAAATAAATTCCTTACTTCATCATAAGATCTCACCCGGTCTCCGTAGCCTCGCATCATCAGGATCATAATACGCTCTTGTTCACTTGAACTCTCAATGTCAACGTATATAATTATCACAAAAACACGTCTTAACTTTGTTTATTACAACCAGAAACTGAACCTGATACTGGACTTCCTCAAAACTTATAAGATAAGGGAGGCCTACCCTACAGCAGGTAATAACTGTAAAACAGGTTTGAGTTTGTAAGAAAAGTGGTTGTCTATTGGGGTTATTTACCACCTGAATGTGGATGTTCATGTTTTGCCTCAATAAAGTTTTACTTAATTTCAATGAGCTGCCATTTTGTAGTGGGTTGAGATAGAAAGCTCTAGTTTCCACCGTTCTTCTTCTTTAATCAAGACCTTTAAAATGAGGTGTCACTTAATGGGTCTTTACGTTTAAAAATTGCGAGCTGTCCCCCAAAAATCATATTTTGGGGAAATGGGCAAAGTTGTAATAGCAACTAAAAAGTTCAATTTTATTTCCTAGAAAGATGTCCTGATTTTCATTTTTCTATCTTTATCCATTTAAAATTTAACAGGGTGTATCCATACTTTTGACTGGCACTGTATTTATTATAGGCATTTATTCCGATATGGAGGCATTTGCAGTTTGAAATTATTGTGCAAATAGACGTTACCATCAACAAAAAACAACAAATTATATAACTATTACGTATAGTATATTTATATGTTGTTCATATCTGTGTTTTTTCCCTTTTTGTTTATATCACTTTTAAACATATTATTTGTACAAGTACTTTTAAAGTTTTTTACTACTAGTCCTTAAATCCGTGTAAAGTTTAAACGCATAAGACGTCAGCGTTATCGGGATATCTTAAAATAGTCATTAGTACTCTGAAAATACGCCTAAAAAGGCGGGCGCCCCTCTCAGCAATTTTCCACCGCCCTCTGCAGAGGTCAGACATGGCCCTGGTACTGTTATCGTCCCAAACGTTTTACCAAAATAGTTTCAATAACAACGCATCGATACTTTTATACTGAACTAAACACCCGACCAATTACAATAATCGAATCAATTATTCATCCGTGGTGGGAACCGGTGAAAGGATGTGACGTCTACAAACACAGTATTACCGAACAGCGCTAGCATGAAGCACATATTTTATCGTCACTTTTCTTACAAAACGTATTCGGTTTAGTTTTTCTGTAAAGTATATAAATAACTGCGACACTACCGGTTTTGTCAAGATGTAGTTTTTGTGAAGCGCCCAAGATCCTAATCCTGAACCGAATCGGCACTATTCGATGTACGATCGACGAAAGTTCAGTTGTTGAAACAATGAAGACGGGTTGTTTTGTCGAGTGCGGTGTAGATTAAAATCTAATGTGTAGATAGTTATTATAACGGCCGTCTAAGTGTATACGAGCGAGGCGCCCTTAAATCAGGGGTAGTTTGTGAGTCATGTCCAGCCAATAAATTAATAATTATGGCCAAATTAGGTCGTCGGAGTATATTCGTATTACATACGTATTATTAAATTATAAACGAATCGGCATGGACACGTATGTGTGTTAAATATACGGAACTACCATATAACTAATAACCAATGGCCATGGTGGGAATAAATTATGCAACGGTGGGGGACCAGTGAAAATAAGTGACGGCTCCCAAACACACAATTAACATACAACACTGTCAAAGGAAAACATATTTTTCATTTCTGTGACCCGCTAAAACCCTGCATCGTGATCTTAGATCGGTCACTATTCAATTTATCGAAAGGCCGATCGATGCGCATATCGATCTAGACGCTCGCAGGAGAACGATAGTCGAGACCTAACCCACAATGGAAACAGTGATTTAATTTATATTTCAATGAATAGTTAATTATTATAATATCCGGCTAAATGTATCAGCGCGAAGCGTTCGTGAAACAGCGGCCGTTTGGTGAGTCATGTTCAGTCCATAAATTAATAATTACGGCCAAATTAGGTCTGCACTATTCGAAATTCTAGTTAGCCCAATATTTAGTTTTTCCAGTCTAGTGTTTTGGGTGAAATAGTAACTAACTAGTAGTTCTGTGAACAGTAGACCTCGCTCGTTGAAATAACAAATGTGGTTTTGAGCTTAGGTTAAAAATAGCGTGCCAATAAGGAAGTAAGCAGAAGGTTTAGCCAGTGAAAATTTATTTACAATTCCCGCGATTCCGGTATTTCTAGTTCTCGTTTTTATTTCTTTTCTTGAGCTTTAACTGCTAAAGATTTTCTTTTAGAGGCATTGTGTTTTATTTAGGTTAATAATGCGTAAGATAGCTAAAAATATCGCGTTATAGAGGGACAACATACAATTAAATATTTACATACTTAAATAACTCAAACTTAACAATGTATTTACAGTTCCATAACTTCCATATCATATTCCAATATTAGAAATAATGAAAACAAACTATGTTAAAACGTCGTGATAGTGATCTCAACTTTATTCTCAATCCATGTACCAACACTTTCCACGGTGTCCTAGGGTCATTTTTTGTATGTCCTTTATCGCCGCGAGGTTTCATTTGTTTTATTTCATTTTGTAATTCAATAAAGCTAAGTCAAATACTTTTATGAAATTTACAATGATAATTTACAGGTATACAGTTCAATTCTTTTATGTATCCTCTACACTTTCTTATAATAATATGTCATTTTTGGGCAAATGATATATTCCTAAATTACTGTTCAAAACAGGCCTAGTTTTGTTAGCAGTCTTGTAGTAGGAACATAAAAACTGGTGTTTTTAAAATAAGAAATTTGAAATTTATAAATATTTTTATACAATTCTATTTAGAACTAAATTACGAAACTTTTTTACATTTATGAAAAAATTACAATAATTTTTACTACTTTTTATGTAGGCCTAAAGTTAAACATTTTCCTTTCGTTACTGAACGTGATTGTTTCTTGAGCTAATAACTTTCTTAATTTTATTTCAATAATTTTTTTTACTGGCATATATGAGTTCTTTAAACCTTTACCTACAAAAAAGCTATGGAACACTTTTGAATTGGTTTAGAATAAACGTATAAAAACATGGTTGAAATACAAAAACTTGGACGATTTTTAACAAATTCGAAGTTTACGGCCCTTTAGTGAGCTTACCGTTAGAGATACGGAAAAAAATCAAGAATACAATTTTGTTTAAAATTTAATTTGCTTTTAGGAGAATGTTATTAGTTTTGAAATTCGACTTACGGTTAAGCCACAAACTGGCTTTGGAAAAAAAAGCTTACACTGAGAGAAACGGTCCGGCCGCAATTTTTATTTTATTTAAGGGGTTAAAAATGAAAAATGGAAAAAACCTTATATATACATGGCTCGGCCTAGGAATAAGGAACATTCATGCAAAAAATCATCAAAATCGGTCAAGGCGTTTGGCCGTAATCGTGAGACAGACACACAGACATACAGACACACAGACACACAGACGAAATGCCGAACGGTCGAGTTAAAACGGAGACCTCGCTTACGCTCGGTCAATTAGTTATTTAAGTAATGATAATCGTACTGGTTCTCTGTGTGTGGATGTCAGTCGCATGGGCTCCTATACCTATGGGCAGAGGGGGCCACGGCCCCCCTTTCTCCCAAGGGAAGGAAAATATGTATATTATTAATTATAGTCAGGTATTTTTCTTTAAAGAGATTAACACTAAAATATGTTTTGAATGTTATGTGCCGTTCGATTTTGCGTATACTTATTTTATTTTTTACAAGAGTTCAAGCATGAGCTGCAGGGTCACTACTTGGTGCGGCCTCTAGGAGTGTTACGGGTCTTTGAGTATTCACTGACGGTGTAAAGGTACAGACTCGATGCTGTGTGGGTTAATATTTCACCCGGACATCCAAATTGGCTTCCCAAATTTTAAAAGTTTTCTTGGGGAGGTCAAAAACATCCCTGGACTCCTTTTGCCGAAAGGTACTCCTTAACACGTTCACTGCTACCCAAATTTCGTATTTCCTATGCTAGGAGCTGACGTATTATTTTTTATATTTATAGTATAAACTAGTAGGAATTACTTAATTTGTTTATTTTTGAACCTTTCTACGTAATAATCACTAATATTTTAATCGCCATAGCACATAGGCTCAAAATTGGCGTGCGAAGAACGCAATGCTCTGTGTATTGAAAATACTCCGGGGATGCGGAATACTACCCCCCGGAAAACTACCCCCCAGGTGAAACGTGACGTCACGAAATCTGCCAACTAACCAATATGGGAGCCGTGTCCGCGACTGGAATACTACCCCCCCTAGCAAAAGCGGGTCGCCGGAATACTACCCCCAGGAAAACTACCCCCCCAATCAGGTTCCTACGTAATTTTGACGTCAGGTTAGGTTAGGTAAGGTTAGGTTAGGTTAGGTTAGGTTAGGTTAGGTTAGGTTAAGTTAGGTTAGGTTAGTTGCCAACTAACGGCTCCCATATTGGTTAGTTGGTAGATTTCGTGACGTCACGTTTCACCTGGGGAGGTAGTTTTCCGGGGGGGTAGTATTCCGGCGACCCAATACTCCCAATACGGAGGTTAAACACGATGTTGAAACCTGCATCCAAATCGGAGCTATAGGCAAACATTTATTTATTCTGGCCGAAATCGTACTAGTTTGCCTGGTCTGATATTAACGTGTCTCTACCTTTAGACTCTAAAATAATGTTTACCATACAAAATAACTAGATTAAGTTGTTTTGTACTAACACTAAAAGCGAAATTATAATTTTGTACAAAGTACGGTAGTTTTGGCCGGATGTACGACAATTTACGCAGGCTCCGCTTGCTTTATCGCTGGCGTAAAATATCACCATTCCAAGATATTTGTTTGTTTTTGGGAAAGCAAATGAAATATAATTTCTTCGGTTTCCAGTCAGAACATTCGCGGTCGGAACATTTTATTCGCATTATTTGACTCATGTTTATTTCGACGTTTCTAAGGACAATAACTGAAATTTAACCACTAAGTCCGTAACGCTATCAAAAGACTTACATAATGAGTCGGGAGTCGATTATTGCGAAATCTAGTCAACTTGTGGAATGCCGTCTACCTCACTTTTACTTGGGAATAGCTGTTTTCTTTTATTGTATATTTTCGTAGGATAAACACTTTAAAATATTTGCGCATGTGTGCGTGCGGGGGAGAGGGAAGCGGGAAGCGGGAGGGGATACACATTAAATCACTTTTATAAGAACTCAAACTTGTTTTAAATTCACCTGCGTCTCCGCCATCTTGGATTTATTCCCGATGAAAATTATGTTAACCTTAAACACTTTTGCTATTGCAATTCGTTGCCTCCATAAAAATGATTTACGGCGCATTTAAAAGAACGCACGAATGCGCCCGTTTTTATTCGCTACTGTGCAAACTAAATATTGAAAACAACGTCCTAGTAGGCCTATACAGCGAGAATGTAAGAAATTTAGGACCGACTATTGATAACAAACTTACTTGGACTGACTACGTTACCCAAACATTCGACAAAGCGTTTGCAGGGGTGCACATCTTAAAGGAAACGAAGGATACCAAATCACATTAGGTTGCTCCTTGTAAAGTTTTTGCTAATGCCGTACTTTACATACTGAGATACTGTTGGAATGGCGAATAAATAACAACGCGATCACTTTACACCACACTGAACACATATTTCTTCTAATACTTCATTATTTAAATCCTGTCGTATTTTAACACCGTTAAATTCTGTCCTCCAAAGAAGAGAGCCGACCTACTTGTCCAAAATATTTATCTTTCATCAAACACAGGGCCGTAACTAGGAATTTCCCCTGGTGGCTCTATGTAAATGTCACCCCTGGCAGCGCTATGAAAATGTAGCACCTGGCGACTCTATGAAAAAGTTACCCCTGGCGGCGCTATAAAAATGTCACCCCTGGCTGCGCTATGAAAATGTCCCTGGCGGCGCTATAAAAATGTCACCCCTGACGGCGGCGCTATGAAAATGTAACCGCTGGCGGCTCTATTAAAATGTCACACCTGGCGGCTTTATGAAAAAGTCACCCCTGGCACCGCCATAAAAATTTTACCCATGGTGGCGCTATGAAAATGTCGTCCCTGATGACTCTATGAAAATGTCACCCCATTTCGGCTCTATGAGAAAGTCACCCATGGGGTGCTATAAAAATGTCATCTCTGGCTGCGCTATGAAAATGTAGTCCCTGGCGACTCTATGAAAATATCGCCCATGGTGACTATGAAAATGTCACCCCTGGTGGCTCTATGAAAATGTCACCCCTGGCGGCGCTATAAAAATTTCACCACTAGCTGCGCTATGAAAATTTCGCCCCAGCGGCTCTAAGAAAATGTCGCCCCTGGCGGCTCTATGAAAATATCGCCCATGGTGACTATGAAAATGTCACCCCTAGTGACTCTATGAAAATGTCGCCCCTAGCGGCTCTATAAAAATATCGCCCCTGGTGATTATGAAAATTTCACCCCTGGCGACTCTATGAAAATGTCGCCCCTGGTGTCTCTATGAAAATGTCGCCCCTGGCGGCTCTATGAAAATATTACCCCTGGTTACTATGAAAATGTCACCCCTGGTGACTCTATGAAAATGTCGCCCCTGGCGGCTCTATGAAAATATCGCCCCTGGTGACTATGAAAATGT
>JAGFPH010004958.1:0-12969 GCA_018207615.1 Philaenus spumarius | reverse complement strand
ATATATCAATAAATATGTTATGTGTAATGTATTTCTTATGGAGATTTTTAGTAACCTTGATCCCCAAACCCCCCTAAAATTTCGAATTTTTTTAAAACCTTTCTTAGCTAGCACCTAGGGCCCTAGAGGAAGCTACATACCAAATTTCATTCAAATCCGTTCGGTGGTTTTTGAGATTTCGTGAAGAGTGAGTCAGTGAGTGGTATTTGGATTTTATATATATAAGATTGGAGACGTGGTAATATATTCAAACGAACAAAAAGTGGAAAAGATGATTCGCGTGTGCCTTTAAATAGAATATCTCTAACAATTTTTGTGTGTGCTATTATTAGCCTAATGTTGACAAATAAGCCCCTCCCCAACACGATACCCCGTAGACCCTACTGCAATCTTGAGTTAACAAGAAGTTATACCTAAACGTGAATTTATAGACCTAAGTATAATGTATAGATAAAGGAAATTAAATAATGAATTATTTTAGAAAATGTTCATACGGCTTTGTTAGCTATATTATTCAACTTGGCTACTAGGCCAGTCGGTAGAGGTAAATTTAGACCAAAAGTTCCAGTAATTTGAAATACGGCTGAATTTTTTTTATAAGTACATTCAAGTATGTAGATTGACATAAAAAAAAAGTTTACCAGTCTATCGATTTCCCAAAGTTGAAAAAAAATCGATTATCATTTTTTTTAAATTATCCTTAATATTTTGAGCTGGGATGAAGATAGAGGAAAATAAAAAATACCATCGTGTAGGGGAGGTATTTTTCAACAAAAAGGTTATATGTATTTATTTCGTCCGAGCAATGGTTTGTCTGGAAAAAATTCGATAATG
This sequence comes from Philaenus spumarius, assembly GCA_018207615.1. Lineage (NCBI taxonomy): Eukaryota > Metazoa > Arthropoda > Insecta > Hemiptera > Aphrophoridae > Philaenus > Philaenus spumarius. The sequence goes on along the minus strand of JAGFPH010004958.1, from coordinate 12,135 downwards.
CAGGTATGTATTTTGCAGCAGGGGAAATCACTAAAAGGGGACATCTTATTCATATATGAAGCGTTTTCTCATTCTAAATCGGCCGAATTTTAATATATCGAATTGAAACTTGACATAGGAGTTAAAATATATATTTTAAACATTTATGCTGAGTCTCAGCATGTTATCTTGAAAATTACCCCATCTAGAGTCACTTGACTTATTAATGGGTTTCTCGATTTTAGGAGTACCGGACCCACCAATTCATTTTAAACAGCTCCAGTTTAGAAAATTTTCAAAATATCAACCTGAAAGTTTTTTTACAAGTTAAATATATAGATTCAAACAAGATCAAGGAGTATAAGCCTTTTTTATTATTTACTTTTCAAAGCACAAGTAACTTAAAAAAGTATAATTTTAGACCTTTTTAGATTTTTCATCAAAACGCTTGAGTTAATCGGCTGCAGATTAGTAAATTTTTTAAATATAGTTTTTAAAATAAGTATAGCAAAAAACAATTGTGTTTTTAACTTCTGTACCAATTTTTAAATCGATATGTTCAAAAATGTCGAAAATAGAGTCGTTGAATCCAAAGGTATTATAGTTAAAACGAGATAGGTAAAACAGAAGACCATTTTCAAGCGCCTCGTTTTTAAAAATAACACGAAAAAAATCGTTCATACTTACTAAGAATATTTATACTGGTGTACTGAACTTGTAAAACAAATTTGATGTTGATATTCCAAAAATTTACGAAACTGGAATAGATTGATGAAATTAGTTCGTGAGTCCGGTACTCCTAAAATCGATAATCGAAATCGACTCCTAGATCGGGTCATTTTCAATATAACAAGCTGAGACTAAGCATAAATGTTTAAAATATATATTTTAACTCCTATGTCAAGTTCCAATTCGATATATTAAAATTCGGCCAATTTAGAATGAGCCAACGCTTCATATATGAATAAGATGTCCCCTTTTAGTGATTTCCCCGGCTGCAAAAATACATACCTGCATTATCGAATTTTTTCCAGACAAACAATTGCTCGGACGAAATAAATACATATGACCTTTTTTGTTGAAAATAACTCCCCTACACGGTGGTATTTTTTATTTTCCTCTATCTTCATCCCAGCTCGAAATATTAAGGATAATCGAAAAAAATGATAATCTATTTTTTTCGACTTTGGGAAATCGATAGACTGGTAAACTTTTTTTTATGTTAATCTACATACTTTAATGTACTTATAAAAAAAATTCAGCCGTATTGCAAATTACTGGTAGTTGAAACCTATACCGACTTTGCTATACGGCAAACCACCATTAAAATAATAAACGGAGGCAGACCGAAAAAACCCGTCACCAAACGTATTTTATTATATTACTAGGGGCTCTGCTCCGCTCGCCAACCCCAGCATCGACCTATGGTGATGCCTATGCAAACATATTATTGCATATTGCGTTATTTTTACGGAAATGATAATTGATTAGGACAGAGGCACTTGGATGTGGGGAGTGGGAGCAGCTGTGATCTGTACATAATATATGACGGAAATCTAAATAGACACGCAATATCCTCAACATTTGTCCATAAAATCCCTAACTTTGTACATCGTTTTAAAAATTTTTCGATTTTTTAACAGAAATTCTATATATTTTCGGAATAAAAAGTAGCCTAAACTATTCTCTGAATCTACATGTTAATGAAGGTTTCGTCAAAATCGGTTCAGCCATTCCTTAGATTACTCCGGCCAAACAAACAGACAGACAGAAAGTTTATAAACGTGTTTTTAGGTTTTGGTAATGTGTGAACAACCATATGAGCTTATATTTTGAAATCACAGACAGACACTTCAATTGTATTTACAGTAGAACTCCAATTATCCGGACTCCAATTATCCGGATCGCCAACTATCCGGATCAGATTAAGAAAAATACAAAAATTTAAATCGATTTGCGGAATCGATTTAAGGTAGCAAAACAGCTGACTCTGCCTGGTATGTTAAAAAAATCATGTATTTTACAGTGATTTAGTATTGTTTGTAAATATTACGTAATCAAACATTGTCATTGATATTGTTTTTTTATAATAAATACCGTAAATGTTCTCTATTGTGTTTTGTTTGCGGTTTTCTCTTAAAAAACGGCATTTTTTCGAGAAAAATCCAATTATCCGGATTTTTTATTATCCGGATCGGGTCCGGTCCCAATTAATCCGGATAGTTGGAGTTCTACTGTATATGTATAGATATTAGCTCATGAACGGCCATTTAACGAAACAGTTTTAAGCAGTCAGTTACCCAAAACAAAACATCTAATAACCCAGACATTATAAATATTGAATTGTTTGAGTCAATGGGTTTGAAATCTAGGATAGTTTATGCAGTGCTAGACAATGAGTGAGGTGCGGTTGAACACAGTTGTAAAAATTGTAAATGTCGTAGGTTGTACGTTCAAGGCCTAGCACTAGCACGCCCCTTCCCAACTTCTAAGTTAGGAAGAACCTAGTTCTGACCTCGGGAGTTAATATTTTCCTATACTCTATGCATTCATTATGCAACGTGACGGCAGTGGACTAGTAAACTTAATTTTGTAATATAAATTGAGTACACTTTACAATTATTGCGTTTTATACGTAATAGTGTAATATAATTCTGCAGTACACTTAAATGGCTGGTAAACTATACAGTGTGGTAGTTCTAATGTGGACACTACAGGGAGCCGATATCGTATAAACTATCTGACCTTCATTGTTTGTACGTAGAATTAAAAAATCAGCATAGAACGTATTTAAAAGGCCGCAGTCTTAAAATGCGGCCGACAACGTAAACACTTCTTACAGGGCCGCCGAGAGGGTGGGGCCGATGCATAAGGGCCCAAGCACCGCTGGATTTTTAAATATTTGGCATCAAAGGGCCGAAACAACCCCTAAAACATTAAATATTGTTTGTTATATATTTCAAAAACCTTACCTCCTAGCAACGTGAAATTTGTTACACGTATTTGTCATAGGGGCAAGAGGCACACTAAGAAAGAATTTTTAAATATTTGGCCTGTAAGGGTTGAAGCAACCCTAAAATAATAAATTGTTTCTTATACTTTCCTTAAAGCTAGACAGCTGAAATTTTGTACATTTATTTCGTACAAGATACATACAAAAGTTAAACCAGTTTTACATTTCGTTACGTGCTGCTAGGGGTGAAAATGTGATTACAACCCCTAAAAGCCGTAAATATACATTTTTATACTTTATACCTTCCTTAAGTCTAAAGAACTGATAATTTGTAAATTTATTTCTTCCAAGATTCATAGAAAAAATAAACCAGTTTTACATTTTGTCATATTCTGTTAAGGGGTGGAAATGTAGTAACAACCCCTAAAACAATAAATATTAATTTTTATATTTTCCTTTAAGTTAAAAGCTGAAATTTTTTACATTTATTTCTCACCAGATACATATAAAAGTTAAACTAGTTTTACATTTCGTTATGTGCTGCTAGGGGTGAAAATGTGATGACAACCTCTAAAAACCATAAATATACATGTTTATACCTTCCTTAAATCTAAAGAGCTGATAATTTGTAAATTTATTTCTTCTAAGATTCATAGAAAAAATAAATCAGTTTTAATTTTTTTACGTTCTGTTAGGGGTGGAATTGTAGTAACAATCCAAAAACAATAAATATAAATTTTTATACTTTCCTTAAAGCTGGAGAGCTGAAATTTTGTACATTTATATTTTACAAGATACATATAAATAATTAGTCAGTTTTAAATTGTTTTACGTTCTGTTAAGGGGTGGAATTGTAGTAACAATCCAAAAACAATAAATATTAATTTTTATACTTTTCTTAAAGCTGGAGAGCTGAAATTTTGTACATTTATTTCTTACAAGACACATATAAAAAATTAATCAGTTTTAAATTTGTTTACGTTCTGTTAAGGGGTGAAATTGTAGTAACAATCCAAAATCAATAAATATTAATTTTTATACTTTCCTTAAAGCTGGAGAGCTGAAATTTTGTACATTTATTTCTTACAAGATACATATAAAAAATAAAACAGTTTTACATTTTTTTTACGTTCTGTTAAGGGGTGGAATTGTAGTAACAATCCAAAACAATAAATATTAATTTTTATACTTTCCTTAAAGCTGGAGAGCTGACATTTTTTACATTTATTTCTTACAAGATACATATAAAAAATAAATCAGTTATACATTTTTTTACGTTCTGTTATGGGGTGGAATTTTAGTAACAATCCAAAAACTATAAATATTAATTGAATAACGATTATTAACGTGCAATTTGGTACACATATTGCTCATAGGCGCTAGAGTCGAACTAAGAAAGGATTTTAAAAATTTTGGCCTTTAATGGTTGAAACAACCCCTAAAACAATAAATACTGTTTGTTATACTTTCCTTAAATCTAGAAAGCTGAAATTTTGTACATTTATTTCATGAAAAATAAATATAAAAAGTAAACCAGTTTTACATTTTGTTACGTGCTGCTAAGGGATGAAAATGTGGTAACAACCCCTAAAAACAATAAATATAGATTTTATACTTTATTTTAAGCTAGAGATCTTTTATTTTTTAAATTTATTTCATAAAAGATACATATAAAAAATAGCCCAGTTTTACATTTTGTCGCATTTTGCTAAGGGGTGAAAATGTGAAAGAACCCCTAAAAACGATAAATATTAATTGGTATTTATTAAAGCTTAAGAGCGGAAATTTGGCACTTATTAATTTTAAGAAAATATTTACAAACGTAAACTGATCAAAACCATCCCGATCTATGCATTCGCATATTAAAGACGTATCTGGGCGATCTGCAACATCCAGCTAAGAAAGTGTTTTACCAGTCTGTAGATTTAGCGGTTGAAAAAGAAGACGCTCTTAACTCTGAATTCTTTATTTTTAATTGGTTTAATTGTTCAGACCAAATACCGTGACGAAGACGATTGACGGGCAGCCGAGGAAAAATAAATACCGAACTAATTGAAAATACATGTAATAATTCACTTTTGTGAAATAAAGGATGAAAGAAAATAAGAGAAAAATATTACAATTCTGTAACACAGTGATGCAAAAAAATATTCCCCGTAGCGAAACACGGGTATTCAGCTAGTTGTAAAATTCTAGTTGTATGTAAGTATTCAAATGTAAGTATTTGGTATTTGTAATATAATTTTTTATTTATATCGAACAAGTTGAAAATCGTCCTATTTGACCTTTTGGCAAAACACAGTTGGTATATATAAAAAGTAGCCGGCATTCATATTAGGCCTACATAAGGGCAAATAAATTATCTTGGCGGCACTGACTTCTTATAAAAAGTATAGTTTACAAGTAGTTGTTTGTATTAAATAATATTAAGAATAATAATAAACAATGTTCTTTTATGTACTTAAACTATCGTTGCAACGTTTTAAATTTGTTGAAATATCGGGTTCTGCTCCTAGACATAATAATACATTTTTATTCACATAGTTGTATTAATCTCTAACTCAATATACATAATCCAACACCCTTTAGGCGTGGTTCTCACATGCACGATTGCAAGCACGAATATATGGTATATATATGGTATATATATGGTATATGTGGTATGCGCGTATATAGGGTAACTAGGAACTATGCGGAAATATCTCGGAAGCTCATTCTATAGCTAAAAATAAGAAAAACGTTCGTATAAACATAGGCCCTATAAATGTTTTTAATGTGTTTCGTGACGTGTGTTTTTGTGGTTTTTGTTTTGCGTAATGACTTTAATGTATTTGACGACCTAACGAAGGGATTTATTTAATTTCTGTGATCTGAAGATGGGTACATAGGTTACCCGAAACAGCGGTAATCCACAAGCGAGTTTAAGATTGGATATGAGACAAAAAAGCAGGTTGTATACCTAGTTAATTATTTGATAAAATTCTCCAATTCGTGGGCTAACACGTTGGAATTTATTACATACAACTTAACCATTATCCTTCACACGATCGTCTCGACCGTCAGTCCATCCGATAAGGAATCAAAAGGGCTACACAAAAGGTGTGTTGGCATTTGTGGTAAAAATGTACGGTTTTTTGAGTCATTTAGTTTGAAATTTAGGTCGAAATTACGGTTGAAATTAACATTAACCTTATGGAAAATGGCAACATTAATTTATGTAACGAAATATCCACATTATCAAACATAACACTCAGAAATATCCTAAATTTACATTGTATTTAACTGAACCGAATTACACAGCACCGAACGTATTATTTTAACAATACCGGACGAAAACATTGTATGTTTCAAAAACAAAATCCTAAGCGTTGGAAGAAAAATACAAATTGTTAACAAATTACACTTAAAAAAACTAATTTCAGGCGTTAGTGCCGACACTTTAATATGTATTTTCTTATAAACTTATTCAATGAGTTTGAAGTACCTAATATCTCCAGGGCGCCTATTAAAATACTTTGCCCCAAATATTAAAATGGACGTGTAAAAACATTTTTACTGACTTTTAGCATTTTAAAATCCCCATTTACACTCCTAGTATTGTAAATTAAGATGTAGGTGAGTCTTTAATTCCCATTTTTTATATAAAACATTTTGCGATCTTAAAAATCGCAAGGTGGAAATCCATTAAGCTATAGATGGATTTATTAGACGGCGACCTATTTTGAGTACTTGTGCGAGAGAGAAGGAGATAGTGGCGTGGGAGGGTATTCCAACCCCCACACTACTTCCCCTCCCCCCTCGCACCACCACTTTCCCTTAATGTGGCAAACTAAGCAGAGCACCGGCCGGCATGTCGATGGTGGTGGGGGACCTTCAACTACCTCTCCTACATGCGCCAGATTTTTCGCGCAGGTCGCCGTTAAATAAATCTATCTATTTTTTTTTTATAGCTGGCGCTCATCTGCTTGATCGAAAGTGTTTTTGGCTATGATTCAAGAAAATCTGCTCAGCCGTTCGGGGTTTTTTAAAATGTTTAATTGTATTAAGTATTTAAACTCTACCTCCAGACAAGCGCACACATTTAAATACATCATACCTACCGATTTTCGGTCGCGTGCATGAGAGAACTGGAAAGGGTGAGAGGGGCCACTTTACATACCTTGCTCCAAGGCCTCAAAGGTCGTTAATGCGGCACTGACCTACACATACGAGCAAACTAAAGGGCGAAACGGGCCTTGATGCTTGTACCGCTTCAGGGCCCCAAAGGTTTTTGATCCGGCACTGACCGACAAATAAGAGCAAACTAAAAGGCGAAAGGGCCGGAGGGGCCCAATTGCTTACGGTGTCGTCTACACAACGCCGAGGGTAAATTAGTCTCCACAGCGCCGAGGCCATAAATTATCAAAGGGTCTGCTCAGTGACGCAGAAGTGACGAGGATTAATATCTTCTCTATTAAAATGAATCCGTAATTGTTTTCATTGCAGACATGATACGCTTCGAATTCTAAAGTAACATAATGAATTTATGTACTTTTTATGTAATTTTATCTCGTACTTTTGAGATGCTCGCAGTTAAACTTGAAAGACTATGTAGAGCCACTTATATATTACTAGAATGATTTGGTTTAACATTACAAATCAAGTCCAGTAATATAAAAAGCGGCCTTCTGGCTTTGTTTTTTTTTTTTAATCGGTGAAGGAGTAAATATTTGCAATATTTTTATCAAACTAAAAATACAATGTTACTTAAGAATTCAAGGAGTATTAGGTTAGGTTAGATTAGGTTAGGCTAGGTTAGGTAATGTCTGCAATGAAATGTATGCAAAATTTGCGTCATTCCTTGATTTGATTTTTAATGTTAAACCAAATCATTCTAGTAATATATAAGTGGCTCTACATAGTCATTCAAGATTAACCGCGTGCATCTTCATTATGTTCATTATGTTAGCATAAATTCATTATGTTACTTTAGAATTCGAGGCGTATCACGCCGTTATTCACGAAACTACCACGGTTCGTAGCTTTTGTGAATTCCAATTCGGCTGTCAGAACTGTCAGATTATGCAAGGCCACACTATACTACAGGCCGTACTGCTCGGATTATGACGTCACAGTAGTCGTCCAACTCGAGGCTCCCGGCACTGTGCTGCCTTATGGCGCATCAATGTCGCGCGCTCAAAACTACTGCACCCTACGTCGCTAGTCCAAGTTTTTGTGTATAAAACTTATATTTTATTATTCTGCATTAACTGACGAACTCAACGATGCCCATAAATAGTGTTTTGAGGTAAATTTACAGCACATTTTTAAGGACTGAACATAAATATTGTTTATAAGTGTTAAAAAGTCTGACAGTGTTGTTTTAATATGTCCTATATTACACTATCAAATTTCTTTGTCAAAGATCTTTAATCAAATTTCTTTGATGCAATATTTGATAGTGTAATAGGCAGTCTTTTATCAAAGTTGGCACAAGTCAAATTTATTTGTCAAAGGTTCTCTAAGAGAGAATTTTTGATTAAATCTATGAATAAGATATTTGACAAAGAACTTTGATAGTGTAATACAGGCCTATATCAAAACAAACCTAAATTTATATAAATGTTGCATGTATAAAATATAATCTATTCTGTTCTGACAAAAACATAAAATACAGCAATACTTCATTAAAACACAATAATTGTATTTTAAAATATCAAAATATTGTTGTGTCCTACGTATTTGTTATTAATGAAGTTTATCAAACGTTATCAAAGTTATTTTATTAGTTATCAAATAAAATAAGACACTTCTATATTGAAAATTTCAAATAATTTTTTATATCATTTAAATTTACCAACTGCTAATTACAATCAACATTTTATTCTATTAAACAATAACAATTAAAGGACATTGCCAACTCAAAACTAGAAAAAAATAATTGTAACCAAAAGAAAGTACTGTAATATACAAATAAATAACCTAGATTAGCATTTATTATTTTAATGTTTTTCTAAATTTACAATAACATTGAATCCTTAAACAAAAAGTTGATTTTTTCTATTTCAAATACAGATTAAACATGTACCAAGAATTTTAATTTTAGTTGGTTTATTTTATACAAATTACAACGTTTAGGGCATTCTTTATGAATCTGTCAGTTGCACAACTTTTTTGCCTTTCTTTTCAGTGTGTTTTTGTCCTTATCACTTATCAGCATTTACTGTCCTTCTTTCATAGTTAAAACAGTGTTGTCACCAGTACGATGGCAACACAGCATGCAACTGAAGGCGGGAAGTTGGGCGACTGCTGTGACGTTTCGTCCGAAGTGGAGGGGAGCACTAGGGCCTGTAGTATGGTGTGGCCTTGGATTATGCCAGGTAGCCCGCTCGGCGCTGTGAAGACTCGGCCAAAGGCCGATATTGCTTAGTATGGTGTCAAATATGGGCCCCCCCCCCCCCCTAGCTCCCATGAAAAGGAAAATATGTATATTATTAATTATAGTCAGGTATTTTTCTTTAAAGAGATTAACACTAAAATATGTTTTAAATGTTATGTGCCGTTTAATTTTACATATACTTATTTTTTATTTTACAAGAGTTCAAACATGAGCTGCAATGCATTGTGTATTGAAAATACTCCCAATATGAGGGTTAGCGTGCGAAGCACGCAATGCATTGTGTATTGAAAATACTCCCAATATGAGGGTTGGCGTGCGAAGCTCGCAATGCATTGTGTATTGAAAATACTCCGAATATGAGGGTTGGCGTGCGAAGCTCGCAATGCATTGTGTATTGAAAATACTCCGAATATGAGGGTTGGCGTGTGAAGCTCGCAATGCATTGTGTATTGAAAATACTCCCGATATGAGGGTTGGCGTGTGAAGCTCGCAATGCATTGTGTATTGAAAATACTCCCGATATGAGGGTTGGCGTGTGAAGCTCGCAATGCATTGTGTATTGAAAATACTCCCGATATGAGGGTTGGCGTGTGAAGCTCGCAATGCATTGTGTATTGAAAATACTCCCGATATGAGGGTTGGCGTGTGAAGCTCGCAATGCATTGTGTATTGAAAATACTCCCGATATGAGGGTTGGCGTGTGAAGCTCGCAATGCATTGTGTATTGAAAATACTCCCGATATGAGGGTTGGCGTGTGAAGCTCGCAATGCATTGTGTATTGAAAATACTCCCGATATGAGGGTTGGCGTGTGAAGCTCGCAATGCATTGTGTATTGAAAATACTCCCGATATGAGGGTTGGCGTGTGAAGCTCGCAATGCATTGTGTATTGAAAATACTCCCGATATGAGGGTTGGCGTGTGAAGCTCGCAATGCATTGTGTATTGAAAATACTCCCGATATGAGGGTTGGCGTGTGAAGCTCGCAATGCATTGTGTATTGAAAATACTCCCGATATGAGGGTTGGCGTGTGAAGCTCGCAATGCATTGTGTATTGAAAATACTCCCGATATGAGGGTTGGCGTGTGAAGCTCGCAATGCATTGTGTATTGAAAATACTCCCGATATGAGGGTTGGCGTGTGAAGCTCGCAATGCATTGTGTATTGAAAATACTCCCGATATGAGGGTTGGCGTGTGAAGCTCGCAATGCATTGTGTATTGAAAATACTCCCAATATGGGGGGTTAGCGTGCGAAGCTCGCAATGCATTGTGTATTGAAAATACTCCCAATATGAGGGTTGGCGTGTGAAGCACGCAATGCATTGTGTATTGAAAATACTCCCAATATGAGATTTGGCGTGCGAAGCTCGCAATGCATTGTGTATTGAAAATACTCCCAATATGAGGGTTGGCGTGTGAATCTCGCAATGCATTGTGTATTGAAAATACTCCCAATATGAGGGTTGACGTGTGAAGCTCGCAATGCATTGTGTATTGAAAATACTCCGAATATGAGGGTTGGCGTGTGAAGCTCGCAATGCATTGTGTATTGAAAATACTCCCAATATGAGGGTTGGCGTGTGAAGCTCGCAATGCATTGTGTATTGAAAATACTCCCAATATGAGGGTTAGCGTGCGAAGCACGCAATGCATTGTGTATTGAAAATACTCCCATTATGAGGGTTGGCGTGTGAAGCTCGCAATGCATTGTATGTTGAAAATACTCCCAATATGAGGGTTAGCGTGCGAAGCACGCAATGCATTGTATGTTGAAAATACTCCCAATATGAGGGTTAGCGTGCGAAGCACGCAATGCATTGTGTATTGAAAATACTCCCAATATGAGGGTTGGCGTGTGAAGCTCGCAATGCATTGTGTATTGAAAATACTCCCAATATGATGGGTTGGCGTGCGAAGCACCCAATGCATTGTGTATGGGGGTTGGCGTGCAATGCACTGTGCGTCGGCCACTTCTCATAGTGTTCATTATAAAGCTAACAAATGCGTCCTTAGCAGTGAACGTGTTAAGTCTTATACGCCAGTTTTTCCCCCCCGCCCCCCCCCCCCCCCCCCCCCCCCCTAGAAAATATGATATGGGCGCCCATGGTGTCAAGTACTCATATTTAAAATAATGAGCACGTAACGAGTCTTCGGATCTGTTAACAACAGGTTTTACATCCCTTTAGTAGTAAATATGTGTTAACGTGGAAGCTCGCCAGCATTTTGTAACAGATGAATGTAGCCATATTTTACTATGAAGCGTTTGCCATCTTTCCGGTCGATGTTCTCGACCTATCTCAGGAAACCAATAACTGGCGTGACTAATTTATTTTTCACCTTATCGTTGTGCATAGATTCAACAAGAAGCCGCTTATTACTTAGGTCGTTTGGATCAATGTTCTTTTAGCTCCTTTGTCGAATGTTCCTCGTGAGACTACGTGAATTAGGTTAGGTTAGGTAGTGTACGGACTACTTCATCGCTTGTGACATTTGTCTATCTAAGTATTCATTTTCGCGTTTATAAAAAATGTGTTATTATTTTATTTATTATTGTTATAATTCAATATTAATAATTTCGATAGTACTAATTAGCTAACAAATTCTGAAAAAAAAACTTATATAAATAAAACCAAACATGTTTCTAAGCACGTATTTACATTTACAAAATATAGTACACGCCAAAATAAATAGTAATGAAATTAAATCAACTGTATTTGTGATGGGCCACAGGAAAAGGGACCTTCTGATACACATGGTCAAAATTGAGTTATGTATTAGCATTTCTATATAGAACTCATTTTTCTGAACACACGGGCATTTAAT
>JAGFPH010004957.1:13143-53632 GCA_018207615.1 Philaenus spumarius | reverse complement strand
CATTTGATTACTTAACTGGAAGTTTAAACCATTATTGATAAAATGGGGCTAAATGTTAAGCTCAGTTTAACTTAACATTTTATTACTTAACTGGAAGTTTTAACCAATATTAATAAAATGGGATAAATGTTAAGCTCAGTTTAATTTAACATTTGATTACTTAACTGAAAGTTTTAACCATTATTGATAAAATGGGCTAAATGTTAAGCCAGTTTAACTTTAACATACGATTACTTAACTGGAAGTTTTAACCATTATTGATAAAATGGGCTAAATGTAAGCCAGTTTAACTTTAACATACAATTACTTAACTGGAAGTTTAAACCATTATTGATAAAATGGGCTAAATGTTAAGCTCAGTTTAACTTTAACATACAATTACTTAACTGGAAGTTTAAACCATTATTGATAAAATGGGCTAAATGTTAAGCTCAGTTTAACTTTAACATACGATTACTTAACTGGAAGTTTAAACCATTATTGATAAAATGGGCTAAATGTTAAGCCAGTTTAACTTTAACACATGATTCCTTAACTGGAAGTTTAAACCATGATTCATTTGCCCTGGGTGTCGTTGTCTTTCGTAAACCAATAAAGATACCACCTTTCTCTGTAAAATGTTTTTCTAAAATATCGGTACTCCTAAACAAACTGCATGGTATTCTCACGCTATGCAAACCGTTACAATATTTATTAACACAGCTCACAGAGCAGACATTCTGAATGTATTACGAATAAAAATCGTTACCAACCTAAACATAAAAAAACTAAATTTTCCTTCACTAGACAAAATATTCCAACAATTTTTACATTTGATATCAGAACGTTAAAAACGCCCAGTATAATTTAAAAATAGTAATGCTTTGAAATTTAAGAAAATCTATTTATTAAAAGTAACCAAAATAACTATTTAAACACGGAAATGAGTAAGACATTACAAACTGCCTTTCTAAATAAACACGAGATTAAGTTTAGTTTATTTTGTCCCGATAACCTCTCACGTACTTGACAACGGCAAGCTGTTCAGATTGGATTGTTCTCGACGTGCTTCAAAAACTGTTCTACGCTACAAAAGACAAAGATGTATGAAGTCCTGGAGGTTTTCTTCTGCTTAACAAAGGCATCCTCTGCCTTAGTGCAGCCACTGTATTATACAGAGAGTGTATTTATGCAAACTTGTGTATTAAAACAAACATAGTAACGATGAAACATTATTTTTAACTAGCGGGGTTCGGTTTGCGAAAAAAAATATTTATTTATTTCCATTGTACAAACAAAATGTGTGTTCAAAATTAGTTACTTATAAGAATAACAATAAAACTAAATCCGATAAGAAGATAATACATTTGAATATAAATAACTAAGGTAAAACCTAAACACTAAATACGAAACTTACAAAAAGAAAATACTATGGCACACAAAAGATAAGGTAAATCGTTTAGGCTTTACTAGCAATGTATTTAAGTTGCTTAAATTTGTGCAAAACACTATGCGAAGTTAGTGTTAAACAAAAGAAAATGATAACAATATGTAATACAAAAAACATCGCTTCAAGAATTAAAAATTTATTTTTGTTTGTGAAACTATAAACTGCTTAAATAAAAAATGAACATTGTGCTACCTTATTTCGTAAGTTGTGTTAGTTAAATAGTTTACACTTTTCCGTGTGGCCTTAAGCACAGAACAAAATTTTTTTTTTTATGTTTTTTGTTTTGTTGCCCAAGGATTTTTATACCTCGGGGTTTTTATTGTTTCACTTTTTGTTCTTATTTAAATTAATTAGCCTACAACTTACTTTATTATAACTACATTATTGTCAAATTTTGTCTATATTTTATAGAATATGTAGTATGTTTAGTTTAAGATTTTATATTTTTGTTGGTCTTGTAGAGAAGCGATGGTAAAACAAAACATACTTACTTCAAAAAAGTAAAAGTTTATCAAAATCGGATAAATAAATTTGAGTGAAATCTTTTCATAACAACAGGTAAACCTCCTAATGTTTCTTTTCCAATTTAGTATAAATATCCAACTCAAATCGACCTGACCTACTTTTAAGGTGAAAGCTTTAAGTGTCCATCATTGCCTGAGTTGGCTTAACAGTTCAGTTGTATTCTATTTTATATTATGCAGAAACTACGGTAGATTCCCGCGTGATTCGTTCGCCAATACCCAGTAGGCCTTAGAATAAATTAACAGGTGTTTATTTATTTCAAGTAAAACAAGTCCAAATTACTATAATAATTTTAAATATTGTTAAAAAAATTGATGTCATATAGTGCGATAGTTAAAAGAAATAAAGTGTTCTTTTTGGGTTTGTGAAAACACACTGTCGTCAAACAGCTGATCTTTTGTGGGTGAAATAGTCAGTCAGTATTCTTTAAATTAAATTGGCTAATCAACTGTACGCACATTTGCTGAGATACAGCAATTTTACCTTAAACATGGATTTCCTGTAAGAAAATATAATTTTTGATGGATCTTCCCTCCTTAGTAAATTATATAAGGTCCACATATTTGAATCCTTAACTTATCTCCAAGTTAAAGTTGTTTTAAATTTAACATTGATTTTTCATAAAAATGTTTTTTTTTCTGCGTCTCTTCTTCTGTTTAACTTATTTTGATATTACTGTACAGGATTCATTCAGCGTTGTGACGGAGAAGGAGTAATATCTGGACCGTTGTTGTATCTTAAAGAGTTTGGCAAAAAAAAACCCAAAAAATTAGTTATTATTATTATTATTAGCTAAACGAGAATTTTTAGAAAGATGCTGTTTTTTGCATATGGTAGGGTACATTAAAGTCTACAAATAAGCCCAATTTTATCAAAATCGTTAGAGCCGTTTTTTTATAAAAAAATAATAACAAATTGTTTTACCAAAAAGGGATTTGTTTTTCAAAAATTTTCAAAACCGTTTTTCGTGCATCTATACAGGCCTACTTGACATGTCTGGTGCAAATTTGTTTGAAATCGATCGAATAGTTTTCGCTCTAGCTTTGTATACATACAGACATACATACATACATACAGACATACAGACATACAGACATACAGACATACATACTTACAGACAGACATTTTGTAAAAAACACTTATTTTTTTATAAAAAAATGGCTCTAACGATTTTGATAAAATTTTGCTTATTTGTAGCCTTTAATGTACTACCATATTCACAAAACCGCATCTTGCTAAAAATTCTCGTTTAGCTAATAATAATAACAAGTTTTTTGGCCATAAAGGGGGTTGTTTTTCAAAAATTTTCAAAACCTTTTTTCGTGCATCTATACAGGCCTAATTATTAACGTGTTTGGTGCAAATTTGTTCGTAATCGATGGAATAGTTTTCTCTCTAGACAATAATAATAATATTGATTATTTAATCTTCTACTTTAATAAATCACCTCTCCTACCCCACCTACAATTATGAAGTCACAGTGAATCTGTTTAATAAATAAAAAATGTTTGTGAGAAAGTATGTGCCAGTTCCTGGTACCGTTTATTATAATATGGGTAAGGTAAAGATGTATGTACAAAAGTATACGAAACCTCGCAGAAAATTCCTGAATACGTCGACATAGTTGTAATCAAACAGTTTTAGTAATTAATAATACTTTAAATTTCTATTAAATTAAAGGATGATATGTTTCTTTATTTGGTTAAAGGTTATAGAAGTAAATCAAATTGTGTCGCATTGTATTCTTCACTACAATAAAAGTCCCAAAGCAACTGTTAATCACAGATATGTATATCACGAAACGTCAGGTTCGCAATAATAGGGAAATTTGAGGTAATTTCATTTGTCCCTTCTGGCAGTACAGATGTAATTGCTGCAGCTATAGGCGGTGTCGAGGGACAGGTATGACAAGGCTGACAACGAGGGGGAAAAGGACGTTTGTATCAATTGTAATAGAGAAAAGCTTTATGTGTTAACGTCGTCTGATTTTTACAAGCGACGCTTGAAACTAACTTCAACCCTGATAAATGCATTTTTATATTATAACTAGGGGAGACCCCTGCGTGCTCCGCACGCCAACCCCCAATGGCACCTTATAAAAAAATATGTAATAAAGGTGTAGTATTAATAATAACCTCAAAACTAAGATGGTAAATAATGTTAAATGTTCAAACCAAATTATTTCTTATATTTTATAACAGCAGTTAATAATGGTTAAAAGAACCAGCAAAGCTCAGGTTTACACTTTAAAACCCTAACCCAAAAGGTGGAAATACAAAAATAATTGCTTGAAATTTTTAAATCAGCTGTTAATGGAAATATTAAAGCACCTATGTCATCTGTTATTTTATTCAATTGGTTGCTATGGTATTAAATGTAAATATATGTGTTGATTTACCATTCTAGGCCTAGCCTAAGACTTTTTTCCGACTAAATTTACAAATATATTGAAATAAAAAAGGGTTTTTACCGAAATTAATTATAGCCTATGTTACTCAGGGATATTAGTAAAACTATTTTTTCAATCGGTTCAGTAGTGCCAGAGATTACCCCCTACATACAAACAAACAAAAAACAAACTTTACCTCTTTATAATATTAGTATAGATTTAAAACTAGATGTAGTCATAAATCCATCAACACAAATTGTTGAAGGCTTTCTCTTTAAATTTGTTTGTTAAAAATCCACTCTATTATAAATACAAATTTTAAGTGGAGAACAAATTGCGTTCAATTTTTAAGAACAAACTTTTAAAATGTATTTTCAAGCCTTTTAAATAATAAACTCTTCACTAGAGAAAGTCTGAGGATTTTTATTAATATTTTAGACTATACACATTGTTTAAATTTTATTCTTATACGACAAATTATTATAAAAATTGAATTTTACGACTGCTACTGTCCCTTGCCAATTGTAAAGAGTTTTATATTTATAAATAGGGATGTAACTATCGAAAACAATCAACTTCTATAAAAGCGAGTGTAACAAAAATTATGTAACTGGTGATTTTACTCAACATCTGCAATACTTAAACAAAACTTAGCGTAGATTATACTTTAGGCTTATGTTTACAACTTCAATCAATAATATAATCTCTAGTGAAGTTGATTTTTTTTAAATATCAGTTATAAAAATAGTATAGGCTATTTAAAAACTTATACGTTATACGATTTGATTTCAGGTTATACAATAAATATAAATAGAATCTTTTATCATGAATATATTCATGTACACGAATACAGAAGAAATACCAATTCGTTTGCTTCGGTAACATTTGTACACCTTTGTATAACATAAACATATTCGATTATTTCTTTATTATAATAATAATTACTTCTAAATCATTTAATCTATATATATAAAAGCGAAATACCACTCACTCACTGACTCACTCATCACGATTTCTCAAAAACTACCGAACGGATTGAAAATGTCCAATCATTTTAGGGGGGTTTGGGGGGTAAAAATGACTAAACCACGATTTCTCCAAAATTACCGAACAGAGATTGGAATGAAATTTGGTATGTAGCTTCCTCTAGGGCCATAGCCGCTCGCTAAGAAATGGTTTAAAAAATACGAAATTTTAGGGGGAGCTTGGGGGGATCAAAGTTATTAAATCACGATTTCTTCAAAACTACCGAACGGATTGGAATGAAATTTGGTATGTAGCTTCCTCTAGGGCGATAGGTGCTCACTAAGAAAGGATATGAAACATTTCGAAATTTCAGGAAGGGTTTGTGGGGGATTAAAGTTACTAAAATCATAATTTCAGATCTTTTATTATTATGACAATAGTGCTTTTATTATTTAAGATCTATATATACAAAAGCCAAATACCACTCACTGACTGACCACTTAAAAAGACTACAATTACGTTAAAAAGACTGAAAATACCAACCACCACGGGCAACGCCGTACGGGCCAGCTAGTATATTTATATAAAGTAAAAAGCAATTAAAATATAGTATTTTAATCTTTATTTTGATATATTATTATGTGTCAATACTAACTTAAAAAAAATAAGCTTACAGTTTTATAATAATTGTACACATTTACCAGTTAAAAATTCTCTCAACAGAGTTAGATAGGCCTGGATAAAGTCTGTTGTTTTTAAATAGTATTTTTATAAATGATGTATTTCTGATGTGTACCTAATTAATCTACCTATGGTTTTCCATTGCGGCTTACTAGCTTACTTATAAATGTTTGTATTTTTTTGGTTGTGAATAATACATAAGTAGTAGTAACAAGTAATGAATATTAATATTGAAAAAGTTCAAAAGAAAGCTTTAGGCCCTGTAGTTTTTTCAACCAAAAATTATAAACAAATTTTCTGTGCTCTAAATGCTCTTTATTGTTTCCCAAACAAAATAAAAAAATAAATATTGAAATATATCTTATAGTTAATGAGATACAGGGATTTACATGTAAAAAAAAACTTTTCGGAAAATCGCTTTAAAAGTTATTGGTTGCTGATTATTACTTACGTCACTTTTTTTCCACTTCATCCACTGCTACATTGCTACGACACTGGTCTCTCGTAGTATTGTTTGTGGTTTCAATGGCTAGCGCGCAAAGTACAGAAGTCGTAGTCACTCTGAAAACAGGCAAATTTTCGTTTTTTTAACCATATATATTCTTCGCTACAATAAAAGTCCCTAAGCAACTGTTAATCACAGGTATGTATATCACGAAACGTCAGGTTCGCAATAATAGGGAAATTTGAGTAAATACCTTTAGTAAAAGTATGCAAATTATCCAAGCGTACTAAATAAAAAATAAAAACCCTAAAATTAACAGTAAATGTTTTTTTAGACAATAATAGGCCTATATTTTATAATATAAAATTATGCAAATCTAACATTTAAAAAATATTTGTCCTGAAATTTTCAATTTGCTTCCTTTATATAAACCGTTTACGAAATTACTTTCTTTTTTTGGGGCGCCTTAGATGTGAGAACATGAGGCATCCACTAGTCCCCTCGTCTGGGTGGCCCTAATTTCAATTTAAACATTTTTTTTAATTAGTGCTTGTTATACATTTTAAACAATGTAAAACAAATCATGTTGCACATCCATTCTGCTTATGTACATTTTGTAGAATCTCAAAAGGACTTATAGAAAGCGTAGATCTTCGTAATAAAAATAAAACTCATTAAAGCGCCACCATCTTTAAATATTTTCATGTATTTCTTCGATAGTGCTTTTCAAACAGCTTTTGCGATATCTGTGACTTCTCATGAAAGACGTCCGTTAGATTAGAAAAACACATTCATGATTTTCGATTCTCAAGACGGATTATCCGTTTCCTGCCATCTCAGTATGTACTTTATTCACGCACGGGAAGTTTTCATCCCTTAGGAATTTGTCACGTTGATCACTAGGAATAACAACAAATTTCACTCTACCAAACCAAAAACCTCATATACAAACTTATTGGAGTGCATAATCTAATATTCCTCTGATTCCCATTAACCCACTCTCTGAAATGTAATCAGATTAATATCCAATGTTACATCTCACGACCAAACGATTCATTCATGAGGATATTAAACAAACATTTACCGTTTGCTAGGCAACAAGAATCAATATTTCGCAGGTGTTAAATGCGTTATGACAATTACAGTGGACGGACGATTTTCTACTATCAGGGATTTCCGGATCGATATTCACATACAAAAATTCCATCGTTCGACCGTTTAGTCGATAATATAGGTGTTAGTTGATGTAAGCGAGGGTTTATTTGTGATTAATTACTACTGGAAACAAATTTCATAATAGGGTTGGTTTAACTTATCTTGATTTGTTAAGCTATCAGAGTTAACTTTACTAATTGTTTAGCTAAATCCGTAAAGCATTTCAATAGCATATTTTGTTCTTTGTATAGTCTCTAACTGAAACTAAATGTGCTTCTTTAAAAAAAATCAGGGATCAATTTAAAGTTTTACTAACTTCTTTATGATTATTAAAGGAATCAGTTCGTTTAAATGAAAAAAATGTTCAATATGTAAATGCACACTTAAAATTTAGTTCTTCGATTTGGGAAATATTAGTTTATTTGTTTAATAATTGTATTCTGTACATATTAGGCTACTTTCTAAGCATATGGGAATAGGGCAATTGCATATTCATTAGAAAATATAGAAATAGCTATTCTGGTGAAGTTTTCTTCCAATTTTTGGAAAGTTTTGTGCATCAATCGTTTCATTCCTAAATGGGTACATGTGTTAAGACTATACATAACTTTTTTGGAGGGTCTTTCCAGTTTTCCACAACGCTGACAAAACAATTGATTTTTTACTTCTTTGTTTCTTGAACATTTTCTAAAATGTTGTGTTTCTAACTTTAGTTGTTTATGAGATACGTAATGTATATATGGAAGAGGAGTATTCAGCAATCTTATAATATTCATAATTTATTTCGTGGGTCCAACTTGATATATAACAATAATATTCCCACGAAGTGCAGTACAATGGTAAAGCTATTGCTTTTCAAGAGGAGTCCTCCAGTTTTTCGCCGTATGGAGTGATTTAGGCAAAGGGTTCTTTGGTTGGATGAAATTGGATGGGTATATAAAATTTCACTTCATTGTTTTATATGGTTTCAAAGATATCATGATTAGGCAATGAGTTAGGATTTTTACTTTTATAAAGAGACTAGCTGACCCGTATGGCGTTGCCCGTGGTAGTTGGTATTTTCAGTCTTTTTAACGTAATTGTAATCTTTTTAAGTGTTCAGTCAGTGAGTGGTATTTGGCTTTTATATATATAGATCTTAAATAATAAAAGCACTATTGTCATTATAATAAAAGATCTGAAATTATGATTTTAGTAACTTTGATCCCCCCAAACCCCTCCTAAAATTTCAAAATTTGTCATACCCTTTCTTAGTGAGCACCTATGGCCCTAGAGGAAGCTACATATCAAATTTCATTCCAATCCGTTCGGTAGTTTTTAAGAAATCGTGATTTAATAATTTTGATCCCCTTGAACCCTCCTAAAATTTCAAATTTTTTCAAACCCTTTCTTAGTAAGCACCTATGGCCCTAGAGGAATCTACATACCAAATTTCATTCCAATCCGTTCAGTAGTTTTAAAGAAATCGTGATTTAATTACTTTGATCCCCCCAAACCTCCCCTGAAATTTCGAATTTTTTTAAACCCTTTCTTATCGAGTGCCTATGGCCCTAGAGGAAGCTGCATACCAAATTTCATTCCAATCTGTTCGGAAATTTTGGAGAAATCGAGATTTAGTCATTTTTACCCCCCCAAACCCCCTAAAATTTTCAATTTTTTAAAACCCTTTTTTAGTGAACACTTATGGCTCCAGAGGAAGCTACGTACTAAATTTCATTCTAATCCGTTCGGTAGTTTTGAAGAAGTCGTGATTTAATAACTTTGATCCCCCCAAATCCCCCTAAAATTTCGAATTTTTTCAAACCCTTTCTTAGTGAGCACCTATGGCTCTAGAGAAAGCTACATACCAAATTTCATTTCAATCCGTTAGGTAGTTTTTGAGAAATCGTGATGAGTGAGTCAGTCAGTGAGTGAGTAAGTGAGTGGTATTTCGCTTTTATGTATTATATAGATTGTTGTAAGAGATATATCGATTGCAAAATGTTCTTTCTTATTGGTTAAAAACTGTCCAATTACACGGGTTTACAGAAAACTTTATATTTTAGGAACTATAAGAGTGACGACTGATTTGCAATTTTAGAAAGTTAAAATCTTGAAGAATCCAAAGGAATATTTATACTATTTTCAAAACAATTCTGTTGAGCGATATTGAGCCTTAGAGAAGTGACAAAGTTTAGTAATTTCTTTGTGTATTTTCGCGTGGAATTTGCTTTTTAGAATATTTTGGAATAATATGTAAATATACGTTTTACAAACCATTTTTAAATACAAAAATTAAAGTTTGAAACATTATTCCTTTGTAATGGATTTTGTTTTATGGGGATTAAATGATTTTTAGTGGGTGAAATATTCGATAAAATCAGACGTTAAATCCTCGGCTGGCTGAGACGGCACTATAGTGTCGTCTGTCGCTTGTAGGGTTAAAGGGTTAGTTTTTTTTAAACAATTTATATTACTGCTTAATTAATTCTTCTTCTTACAGTTAATTTAGAGGGACAGTTCTATGCACGGTACACTAAACTAACACGATCAATAGTTTCTTTAGTTAGCCTTAAATAAGTCTAGGTGATTATGAAGGCCTAAAAGTGTTATTGCATTGTTCAACCTACAGCAACAAGCCAGCTGTTGAAACCACTCTACAAAACATGGCATTGATTTTGGTTGCTATGGTAACAACATGCACTACTCTCTAAGCCCACGTACATTTATGACATTCGAAATGTAAGTAGAATTTAAAGACTGACAAAGAACGCACGGTAAGTAAATACAAGTATTAAACTATGTAAGTTTTATCATCATCTATCATATGTAAGTTTTCTATTAAAGATGGCCTATTTTGAATGTCACTAGACGAAACTGCTTAGGTGACATTTTAGAACGGAACAAAATTAATATGTGGTTAAGGTCATCTTGCTTTCACATTCCCTTTGGAACCATTTTACCGTCCGGCGCGTTCTGCGAAATTAAAATCCAAACAGTTATTACTCGGTGGACTCATTCTTGCAGGCTTCTCAGTTGGAATGAAAGTAATAAAATAAAGTTGTTTAACCGTCAGACGATTTTACCGTTACCGTTGTACCGTTACTGCGAAAGGATTATTTAAAATGTATATAATAGAATTACAATTTTTATTTTATTCTATTAAACACTACAGAAGTATTCCAAAGTACTTCCAATCAAAACCTTACAGGCACGTCTTCGCAGTTGGTTCCGAAACATAACTTTTCGCATTCTTCTTGAGACTAAAATAATCAATATGTACAAGAGGCTTCGTCAAAGAGGAGCAAAATACTATTTAACTATTTAAGATACAATAATATTAAAATTTGAAGGTACATTCTTAAAGGGTCGTAGTCGAACACTGAGAAAGGATTTTGCAAGAGCATATCAATAAATGTTTGTCACCATAGAAACAACACACATTTATAATGAGTTAATAATTAAATTACCCTTCACATTCAATAGATTTGCGCCTATAGGTTTAGATAAGGAAATAAAAACAAATTCAAACATCTGGTTAAACGTAATATTTTATCATATTATATTATTATTCAATATCAGCTAATAAGATTCTTCGCTTCGTGTGTTTCTTCATTTTTATAGCCATTAATGTCATACAAATAAATACCCACTGGGCTCAAACCAGTTATGTCTTTCGTCTCGTCACCTTTATGCCTAATGTCAGATTATTTTGAGTTCAATTACAAAACAAAATGTACGAGGAAATTTCTAAAAGGATTGAAAAAGTTGAACCCACCTCCTAATGAAAAGTGATAGCGCAAATTCTTTTTCTGTATTTTCAACAGCTGTGAGATTTTAATTTGAAGTAGTGGTTTACTGTTTGTTGCTTATTATTTGGTGTAAAAGTCTCATTATAATTAGTACTTCTTTGTGTGATCGCACCAAGTAAGAAATAACAGCAAAAATACTTTTTTTACAATTCGGCATTCATAAAGGAACTCATTTGCAATTACCCAGCACCTTTTACATTTCTCTTGCGGATTCTTAGAGCGGATTTACTTTTCTCAGACGAACCATTCTCCTGAATCATTTCTTCATTTCTTCATTCTTCAGTAGGGAAGTTGAATTTGAAGATATTCCGAAATATATAATGTACAATTCATACATACAGTTTAAGCGGCCAATCAATAAAGTCAAAACCAAATTCCAAAAGCGTGGGCAATTTAATAAACGGTACCAGATAACTGCCACATACTTTCTCCCAGTTAAAACTTTATACCTTCTTAAGAGTAGTATAGGAGGTGGTTATTTAGAATTGCAAAAGTAGGAAAATGTTACCATGGAAAATATTAGATGCATGTAACACACATCCATATTATATTATTATTCAAACTATTCGATCGATTTCGAACAAATTTGCACCAAACATGTCAATTAAGCCTGTATAGGTGCACGAAAAAATGTTTAGATTTTTTTAAAAAACCCCTTTTTGGCCAAAAACCCCCCAAAATCAGTTAATATTATTATTATTACCTAAACGAGAATTTTTAGAAAGATGTGTTTTTATGCATATGGGCCCTACTAATAAGCCAAATTTGATCAAAATCGTTAAAGCCGTTTTTGAGAAATTTACAATTTTCTCGGTTTTTTGCTATTTTTGGATGGTGAAACCCCTTAAAAATCCAAAATTTGAAAAAAATTAAAAAATGCCGGGAGATATTCCAGAACTACACCTATATACAAAATTTAATCAAAATCGGACCGTTGGTATGGTCTCCAGCTCTGTATACATCCTAACAGACAACACCAAAAAAACACTTTTTTGGGTTCAGGGAGCACCAAAACAAATAATTCCACTAAAAATATTTTTGAGTTCAGGGAGCACTAACACAGATAATTCCACTAAACATTCAAATTCGAAAATTTGGACGAAAACAATACTTTCTCCATATTCTACGTATAGGGTGGAGACAGTAAAAAAACTTGATTTTATTTCAAGACTAGCTGACTCGGCAATGTTTCGCTATTGCTTAATTTGAAACTTTGAAAGCCTGTAATTCGTATCCCTGAGGGCCGATGTAAATTATAATGGGATTCTGCTCATTGCTTGATTTACCTAACCTAAAATTATATTCAGTTTTTGATCCAAATCAGTTGTTGATCAAAATCAGCTGTTGATCAAAATCAGCTGTTTTAAGCTTTTCATACGAACAGCTGTTTTTTGTGCCCCTGATAAAATCAAAAGAAATCTTTCTTCTTCTTCCTTAAGATTGACCTTCCATAAGATTAACATTGAAACTTTAAGGGCCACTGGGGCATAGCCCTAATGTCCTAGGACTTCGGTACATGTCCTTAAACCTTCCCAGGGTTAACTTGTGTTACTATGCAAAATTTCAAAGCAATCGGATGGACGGTTTGGTAACGCATAAAGGACAAACATACAGACGGACATACATTGAATTTTATATATATAGATAAACCAAAAACTCATATGGCCAACAAAACAACAATAATTTATTTTAAAGTACTCGAATTTTTTAGCTGTAGGACGACATGCTTTAGTCATTTACTTCGTTTAACCAATTAATTTGTATCTTTTGTGCCCACTAGAACTGAGTGGAAGGGGTATGGTCGCATAATTTTTGGCCGAAAACTGTTTTTTCTTTTTCAAAAGAAGTAATAAAAAAGCTATCTAAGCCATGAAGTAAGAATTTAAGAGGAGATTATTTTGAAAAAAGTGTGTATCATTTTTTATGTAAGTGCAAATAAAATATGAATATTTCATTTATAAAATTCAAATTTAATTTTTACCTACCCTCTTATTATTGAACATCTACACATATCTTGTTTACAAACATGTATAGTTATTGAAACTCATAAATAATGTACACAGCTTTAAAATAAAAACCGCATCTTTGTAATCAAATGTATGAATGCAATTGGCAACATTCGCATGCTATTGAATATCAAACAGCTGACATATGCTATTGCCGGTACGGAATTCCGTTCTCAATATCGTTGTCTATTGGAAATTTACAGTCAAGTTTATATTGTTCGAAATAATATTTCGCTTGCATTAAACGGTTTGCTGATTTACTCCAAGTTGAATCGACATTCTGTAAATTTATTGGCACATAAATTTAAAAATACTGCATCTGAATTGCACCTCATTTACTCTTCATACATGCATTAAAGCTAAATTTGTAGGTGTTATTGATTTAAAAAAAAAAAATTATCTTGAAGGTTAGTAATGGCTTAACTTTGATTCATATATTTATACTCTTACATCGAAATATAAATGTGCAAATACTTTATGTTGATTATTTTTCTATTAGTATTGTAGCAAATAGATTGTATTTTTATTGAATTTGTGGTAAATTTACTTAATTATTTTGTATTAATTATTTTCACATTCTGACAAATCAAACAAATGTTAATTATTTGCCAACGGCATAATACACAATGGTAATTGAACAACAATACAGAACTATTTTAATTAAAATAAACGGTACCAGGAACTGGCACATACTTTCTCACAAACATATGTAAGTTATTAAACAGACTCACTATAACTTTTAGGGTGGGATAGGAGAGGTGATTTCTTATTAAAGTAGGAGATAACTAATAAATATTATTATTATTATTATCTAGAGAGAAATTTATTCGATCGATTTCGAACAAATTTGCACCAAATACGTCAATTAGGCCTGTATAGATGCACGAAAAAAGGTTTTGAAAAAATTTTGAAAAACAAACCTCTTTATGGCCAAAAACCCCCAAAAATCAGTTATTATTATTAGCTAAACGAGAATTTTTAGAAAGATGCGGGTTTTTGCATATAGGGTACATTTAAGGCTACAAATAAGCCAAATTTTATCAAAATCGTTAGAGCCGTTTTTTTTATAAAAAAATAATAATATATTTTTTGTGGGTTTTTTTGCCAAAAAGAGGGTTGTTTTTAAAAATTTTCAAAACCGATTTTCGTGCATCTATACAGGCCTACTTGACATGTCTGGTGCAAATTTGTTTGAAATCGATCGAATAGTTTTCGCTCTAGCTTTGTATACATTCAGACATACAGACAGACATTTTGTACAAACCACTTTTTTGGACTCAGAGGGTCCCAAAACGGATATTTCCACAAAAATCTCAACATCGATTTTCTTGCGATCACTATACTTTCTCTATACTATAGTATAATGAGAAAGTAAAAATATAAAAGATCAGTCTTTTACCATTACATTGAACATACATACACAAATTTAAAAATAAATAACCATTATTTTGTTTTAAACCTCAACAACCTTCTTTTACGATTTATGGTCTGCTTTAGTGACCATCTTGGATTTTTGACCATCAAGAGCATTGTTAAATTTAAAACCATATTTATTTAATTAATTTTTTATTATAAAATTGTTTGCAAGGTCTTATTTTCACCTCAATCACAGTACGCATCAGTTTTGGGTTTTACATTTTTTTTAATCCCACTCATTTCTTATTCAATCGACAATTCTTAAGTACCAGGTTTGAATTTGTGGATCTGCAATTAATTTTATAAAGAATATTTAAATGTTTTCTTACAACGCAATTACAAAAGATAGATTTATAGAGTGGTTTTTAATGAGACATTGTCAAAGGGCTCAGCTGCAAAAATTTCACTGTTTGCATATAGATCAGCCAGTAGAGCAAAAAATAAGGCTAACTTTTGTATTGAATTTAACGGCAAGCGACATCCACAGTGACTTTAAGATTAACACATAGGTATGTGAAATACAAAAACTATCACGCAAGGAGCTTTCGCAATTTTTATAAACAAAATAACAATAAGTTAAGACTTTTGGGGTTTTTTGTTGATATTATACAAAATTATGAATAGACCACGGTATTTCCAACGGGACATTTGTAGAGAATTAAATAACCTACAAAATAGTTTTTTATAGACCCTAATGGGGCTATTTTTCACCGAGAAACGCTTAAAAATTACCATCGGAGGTATCGTGATCCTTTCATAACTGTTTATAATATCAACGAAAAACCCCAAAAAATACTAATTTATTGTTATTTTTGTTTATATAAATACGCAAAAGCTCCTTGCCTGATAGTTTGAGTCAGTATTTTACATTTGTATGTAGCAACTGTTAAAGTCACTGTGAATTGAGCTTGCTGTTATGAAGAAATCTCTATTTGTTGGACTAACACTGCTGTAGGATGAATCACTGGAGTCGCTGCTTGCTTTCTCTTTGGCTGGACCACAAATAAGTCAAAACAAATGTAATGCATTAT
This sequence comes from Philaenus spumarius, assembly GCA_018207615.1. Taxonomy (NCBI): domain Eukaryota; kingdom Metazoa; phylum Arthropoda; class Insecta; order Hemiptera; family Aphrophoridae; genus Philaenus; species Philaenus spumarius. The sequence goes on along the minus strand of JAGFPH010004957.1, from coordinate 37,798 downwards.
TCATTGTCTCAAAGTGGAGCTATCATTATTTTAAGTATGTGGATTTTGCCTAAGAAATTTTATATTAGCCTATCTGAAGATGGCAGCATAGTTAGTCGAAACTTTCGTTAAAAAATTACTTTAAAAGGATTTTTGAACGCCTTTTATTTGTTTAATTCAAAAGTTTTTAATCTTTAATCACAGACACTGGTTTGGTTTAGCTTTAAAGACTTATCCAAGGAGAATTAAAGATCCCCATGTTTATACTTCTTTGTTCAGCCATATTTACAAAGTCCTGATATAAACATATCCCACATTTATGTAAACACAACTGCCGGAAGGCAATGCTAACACGCCAGTAAAGTTTCATCACAATCGGATTAGTGTTTTTTTTAGAGGAAAACGACAAAAGTTAAGATCCCTAAACGACCCAACCTTTTTACCAGTCTTTTGATCACTTCGTATACGATACTCAAAGTGAAGTGAAAGTACCACCTACTGATGTGTCCGCAATGTTAAGAGAAAGAGAATTATTTGTATTTCGTTTCTTTGTTATTTGTGACGTTGAAGTCATTCAATCAAGTTTGTGTTACAGAACACGACTCTGACGTTTTATAGAGTGGAAGAGAAGGGTGTTTGTGGTAAAGAGGGTTGTTTGCGGTAAGGGTGGGAATTGTTTATGGGAAGAGTGGGGATTGGCGGATCGTACCGGAGTTAAAGAACAGACAACTTTTATCAGTCTGTTCGATTCGAACACAAGGAGTAAAGTGTTTCAAAATATAAAATATGTGAGCCGTAATTTTTTAAACTTTTGGTTCTCACAATAAAATGAGACAAGGATAAAAAAAGCAAAACATGAAAGGGGAAATAAACTAAAATGTAATTTTAAAAAGAGACACCATGAGTTAGACCAAATGATAAACAAAACCATGACATTAGAAATGAAAATTGTGTTGAAGTATGAAATCAGCTGGAATTGGAAAGACCGTTGAGAAATAATATCCCATAATGAAGTTTACATGTGATAAACAGCTGATTATAGCCTAGTACTAGCATTTTAACAATATCAAGCAGTCGAGCTATTTATTTTAAACAGAGTAAAATTAAAATTTATGTTTTCCTAAACACTAGTAATACTTTTTTAATCAATTTATAGGTATTATCCTTCTTTTAAGTTGTTTCAGAGAGCTATTTCATTTTACTTTCTCACTATATTATAGTTATAGAGGTATAGTGATCGCAAAAAAATCGATGTTGACATTTTTGTGGAAATATCCGTTTTGGGACCCCCTGAGTAAAAAAAAGTGGTTTGTACAAAATGTCTGTCTGTATGTATACAAAGCTAGAGCGAAACGTCTAGCAAAGCGAATATACAAAGCTATTCGATCGATTTCAAACAAATTTGCACCAGACATGTCAAGTAGGCCTGCATAGATGTACGAAAAACGGTTTTGAAAAAACTCCCAAAAAATCAGTTGTTATTTTTTTATAAAAAAACTTCTCTAACGATTTTGATAAAATTTGGCATATTTGTAGGCTTTAATGTACCCTACCATATGCAAAAAACCGCATCTTTCTAAAAATTCTCGTTTAGCTAATAATAATAATAATAATAAATTTTTGGGGGTTTTTTGGCCATAAAGAGGGTTGTTTTTCAAAACCTTTTTTCGTGCATTTATACTGGCCTAATTGACGTTTTTGTGCAAATTTGTTCGAAATCGATCGAATAGTTTTCTCTCTAGATAATAATAATAATATGTATTAGTTAATCTGTTACTTTAATAAAAAATCACCTATCCTACCCCACCCAACAAGTCACAGTGAATCTGTTTAATAATTTAAATATGTTTGTGAGAAAGTATGTGCCAGTTCCTGGTACCGTTTATTATGTAAGTATAATGTAATTAATACCTTAACACCCCGATATTCATTTTGAAACACCCAGTATAACGTTTTAATTTGTTGGTTCGAATTAAATGCTATATGGATGGAGTTTTAAATATAGTTTTGCTTAAGCCAGTAAAGCATCTTTCAAAATTTTGTATGACGCTTTTAATTTTAAATTCTATTTAAAGCCAGTAAACCAGATATCTGCAAATAAACTATTTACCATATTATATTTTAAAGATTTATGAATATTATTGTCACAGTATTAGAGTAATTTTTATTTTTTAAGCAAACTCAGTGTATAACAGAAAAATGTAAAAATGTTTCACAACTAATTCATTCTTGTCGTTTTATAAGCAATATACCTTCCAGGCCCTCGGGTAAATATCTACAAACACCATTTTGCAATTAAATTCAAATATTGAGGGTGTTTTTACACGTACTCCCCCAATGCGTCCACTCCCAGAAGTCTTTTAACGTAATGAGTGGCGCCATCTAGTTTTTGCATTGAAAGGGGTTGATTAGAGTAAGGGGTGGTGTAAGGCGAAAGACGGTTGAAATGAAAGTTCACTTAGAGATTGCGATTATATACTCTGGTTTTAGTGTTCGAATTTTTGGGTGTTTCGAATTGGTAAAATATTACATTCATTTTTTTATTAGTTGGAAATGCAAGTGGTTTATTTTAAATGTACTGTATTATATTATATATTATTTTATATTAACCCAAAAAAAATGTTTTTTTTTGTGATGTCTGTCCGTGTATCTGTAAGGATGTGTATAGAGCTGGAGACCATACCAACGGTCCGATTTTGATGAAATTTGGTATGTAGGTGTATTTCTGTAATATCTCCAGGCATTTTTTAAAAATGTTTTTCAATTTTTGATTTTTAAGGGGTTTTACCCCCAAAAATGGCCAAAAAACGAGAAAAATAAAATTTTCTCAAAAACGGATAAAACGATTTTGATAAAATTTGGCTTATTTGTAGCCCTTAATGTACCCTACAGTATACAAAAAGACCGCATCTTTCCAAAAATTCTCGTTTAGGTAATAATAATAATAACAACAGATTTTTGGGGGTTTTTGGTCAAAAATTGGATTGTTTTTCAAAACCTTTTCTCGTGCTTCTAATTTACATTTTTAGTGCAAATTTGTTCGAACTCGATTGAATAGTTTTCTCTCTAGGTAACAATAATAATATTTATTAGTTAAAATAATAACCTCCTACTACTTTAATGTATGACCTCTCCTAATTTAATACAATTATGAAGTCGCAGAGTATCTGCTTAGTAATTTAAATATGTTTGTGAGAAATAATGTGCCAGTATCTGGTACCGTTTATTAAACTTAATAAAAGAAGAAGGAATGTCAAAAGTTTTCTCACATTTTTCTTATAGAAAAATAGAGGTGGTTATTTGCAATTTTTATTTTCATTAGAAAGCTATAAAATCGTGGAAAATTCCAACATTTAAATTAGCTAAATCAACTGTCATATGACTGAAGTAGAATTAACTGTTTAGTGACCAAACTTTGCAATTATAATAATGATAAACTAATAATTAATTACACTAAATTAGCTCCAAGCGTATCAGTTCAACAGGATTTATTATCACATTGAAAATGCAATCCATTAATCCCATTCGTTAATTTCAGTTGTATAGTTAAAATGTCGTTTGAAAATAAATAATTTAGTGAGTAAAACTAATTCATAGTGTATTTAAAATGAACCGCTCTAAACTCTAACTATGATAAATCGTTTAAACTCGCTAATCGATGTAACCCTAAACGCGAAATGATTTCTGACCGACTATAATGTTTTAACGGATAGATTTATATTGTTTATTAAACTTAGGGTAAATACGATTTATTGAATAGCAGAGTGATGAAGATATAAAGATGTACGTGTAGCACGTTCCGAGTAAATGCAGCAAACTCGTGAAGATAGACAACAGTGTGAAGGCTTGACGTACGCTATTGCATTGAAACGTTAAGACGCTTGTAATCCCTTACGTGTTTACTAATAATGGTATTATTTTTAATTTTTGTACATTGATACAATAATAAATTTTTACTTATTATGTTTATCGCCATTCTGACTATTGTTATATATCAAACTAGGGGCTCTGCCCCTGGACGCTTCGCGTCCCAACCCCGCCTCGGCCTTCGGCCTCAGATGGCTGCTTCGCTTCGCTCGCAGTTGGAAAATTCGCTAAAGAATCTTGTTAATCTTTGGCTCGTTTGTACATAGGTGACCGAGTACAAATCAGCCGACTCAAACTCATTGAACATTATCTCCGTAAGATTAACATGGGAAATTTGAACGATTGTTTGGCGGAGCTCCTTCTTAGGTTAATAGCGGCTAAAGGGATGATTGGATCTGGAATCTGACAGAAAATCTCTTCTTTGAAATTCAATTTGCTACAACTTTTGTATTTAACATATTTGCTATCTCTTACCGTTTTCTTACTAAATGCGCTCAAAGTGAGAAATTGAAGAAATTGAAAAATCGAAAAAATCTTTCCCACCCAAAAGGTCCTACCGAAATTAAAAAATGTTAAATTCTGGCAATTTTCCCAAAAGTTTCTCGTCGAGAGCTTTAATTCAAGTATGAGGTCGAGGGGGGTACGATTACGGGAAGTGCTTAATAATTAATGTCAGTGAATAAGTGAAACCGGCTAGCTTTAAGGACTTTGGGCGGAGCTATTTATATTGTTATATATCAAATATAATTTCAACTTACCGTCGTCAATAGTCAATTGTCGTACAAATTCTTCAAATGACGGCCGTTTCGGCTTATTCCGAAATTTTCAAGTTAAAATTCGTTGGAGAAATGAATCCGTTGTCACACATCACACACACATTTACACACAAACTTTCAGAATAAACAAAAAACATTCACTATTTAAGAAATCATGTTCTGTGGGTCCACTGCCTCGCTCAGCAAACATCCTCACCTCCTTGACCACAAAACCATAATACAAGTCAGTCACTCATTTTTTTTTTTTAATAGTACAGAGTAGATAAAATATGGGTATTTTTTGAAGTCTTAAAATTATGTTATTTCCTACAATCCATTCTCTCACTGTGCAGACGAGTTTCTAATTATTAGTTTTAATGTTCGTGTTATCCTTAGCCCGGTTTAACCATTCCTTTGGCCGAACTCTATTTCTAGTATTTTTGGCTTCTGGTTGGGATTGGGTTTTGACGGACCAGGTCTATTGGAATTTTGGTAATTTGTGTTATTTAGATTTTAAGAATACTAGCTGACCCGTGCGAATATTTCGCAAGTTCGGAGTAGGCCTACATTTACCTGATTTAACACGTTGATTTAATTCAGTTAATTAAGTTTATTTACATTGGTTTATAAATAACAGTTTCCCTATACAATCTTACAGTGTAAACAATCTAACTAACAGCTGTCATGCTAGTTAAACAGATGGTTAGTAGATTGCGCCTTTCATTAGGAACATACAGAGTATAATATAAAAGTTTTTTAAATCAATTTTTGTTATTAAAACATGAATTTTAAGCTGTTTGTCTATTTTTCCCGTGTAGTGGTTAAGGAAAGCTTTAAAATGATGCCTCATTCATGTAATTTGATGATGTATTAAGGAAGTTATGGCGTACCGACAAAAAAATAGTCTTGAGAAATAATATATGCGATTATTTATGGGTTTACTTAAAGAGGGTAGTAGTGTTAAAACCCTCTGAGGACGATGACCATGTACATAACGGTAGCGTATTAAACATTACTTACAATTTAGTTGTTTAGTTATTGTTTTTGTTCCTTGTTTTGTGGTTCGGGATTTTTATTCAAATCAGTGTGACACTGGTAGTTTGCTATACAATTGGGGAGCTATATAAGAAAAAGAATTTATAAAACTTGTCAATAGGTTTTGGAAAAGGCAAATTGTGTCTAGAACGGAGTGATAATTTATACGTATTAAGTACAGTGGGAAATTGTTCACTTCTACTGTAGAAGACACTAAGAACGGATGTTTAAGTGGTAGTAAAGATAAACCATGAAAAAGATTTGTTGAAGGTTCAATTCTGTTTTTATTTTGAATGACACGGATAGTGTCTTTTTGAATTATTTCAATATGATACAGGTTTGAGGTCCTAGGAATCTTCCCTGACCACTCCCGAGAGGGTGTCACCCTGTCTGGGTGTATGTGGGTGTGTGTGTGTGTGTGTGTGTGTGTGTAAGTATGTGTCCCGCTTATAACTTTTGAACGGCTTAACCGATTAGATCCTACCAAACGGCGTTCTAAAGAGTTCCATCAAACTTAGATTTTCCTGAAAGTTTCAACTAATTCGGACCGGTAGGTTCTGAGAAATTTCGAAAAAACTAAGAAATAAAAAAATTTCAAATCAGGTTTTTTTAAATAACTTTTAAACGGCTTTACCGATCAATTTCCAAAATCGAATCAGCTTTTAACCTTGAAAAGCGACGTCGATCGCTACCAGTCCGGTCAAAATCGGTTAATTCGTTCGTGAGATATCGTGAACGAAAGAAAATAAAAAAAAGTGTTTTTCCTAAATTTTTCTGAAACTTTTCATCTGAAACATTTTTGTTGTTGATTCTTCCAATGGACTTAAAAAACTGCATCGATTGCCGCAAATCGCATAAAAATCGGTTGATCCATTCAAAAGTTATGGCAGTTCAAAATTTCCAAAAATAGTGTTTATCAAACTTTCATCATACTTTTGTAATTAAACTTAGCGGGAAGTTACAGGGATGGCCTTTAGGGTCAATCGTTTTCCAAATTTTGTTAAACTTTTATATGGGGTTTCCATGAAATGTAATGCTTTCCTTTATGTAGTCAAATATATTTGTATCATCAAAGAGTAGTGAAAGTGAAAGCTATCAATCAGGCTGGTGTAACAAAACATTTTAGATAGCGCAGTTTGCTTGTGGTAAAGAAGAGGGATATTGACGGATCGCGTTTAAGTCAAATAACAGGTAAATTTAATTTGTTTAGGAAATCTCGTCGTTGGGTATAACATTAAATTGAATAACGTTTGTTTGAATTTCACAAATCGGCAAATATAAAAGATTTCTAACGGCGTTTTCAACTCAGACATGATTCGACCACGCAGCTGAACCGCTGACATGAGTTGAGCGAATTTCCAAAATATATGTTTTAGGGTTTCAACCATTTGGGAAATTGGTCTACTCACTAATTTGCTGAAAAGCTTCGTGCGTGTACGAAATATATTACTCTGCACCTTAGCCTCCCGCCCCGGCTCACGTTTTGCTTCGTTTCGCTCGCAGCGGAAAGAACTCCCTTTGCGATTTTTAACCTCGTTTTTGCATTAATCCGAGTATTTTTATGGTGTTTTTATGTTTTGATAAATTTTCGGCGAACTAGACGATCTTTAAGGCCGTGAAACAAACAAACAGAATAATATCTTATGTTTATTTTCTTAGCAAAAAAAAACTCCAAAATAATTTCAATATAGTACGAAAAATCTCAAAATGCGGTTTACAACGAACTCGTCCACTTAGGAAACCAACATGTGTACACAATTTGAACCAAATCGGACTTAAAATGCGGCCATTAGAGTGTAAACACGTAAATACATATACTAGCTGCCCGATCCAGCTTTGCACGAAAAGACAAATCAAAGTTAAATGTATATTACCAAAAAAATATATCAATAAATATATTACTCTATGTATTTCTTATGAGGATTTTTAGTAACTTTGACAACACGAACCCCCCCTAAAATTTCGAATGATTTTAAACCCTTCTTAGCCAGCACCTACGACCCTAGATGAAGCTACACACCAAATTTCATTCCAATCCGTTCAGTAGTTTTAGAGAAATCGTGATTTAGTAAGTGCCCCCCAAACCCCCTAAAATTTCGAATTTTTGGAAACCCTTTCTTAGCCAGCACCTATGACCCTAGAGAAAGCTACACACCAAATTTCATTCCAATCCGTTTGGTAGTTTTGGAGAGATCGTGATTTAGTAAATTTGACCCACCCAAACCCCTCCTAAGATTTCGCGTCTTTTGAAACCCTTTCCTAGGCAGCATCTAAGGCCCTAGATGAAGCTACAAACCAAATTTCATTCCAATCCGTTCATTATTTTTAGAGAAATCGTGTATTAGTAACTCCCCCCCCCCCAAACCCCCTAAAACGTCGAATTTTTTTAAAACATTTCTTAGTTAGCACCTGTGGCCCTAGAAGAAAATACATACCAAATTTCTTTCCAATCTGTTTTTTTGGTTTTGGAAAAATCGTGATTTAGTAATCTTGACCCACCAACCCTCCCCTAAGATTTCGAATTTTTTGACACCCTTTCTTAGTTAGCACCTATGGCCGTAGAGGAAGCTAAATACCAAATTTCGTTCAAATCCGTTCAGTAGTTTTTGAGATTTCGTGATGAGTCAGTAAGTGGTATTTGGCTTTCATATATATAGATAGAGTATATAAAGGTTTTAATGACATCAGGAAACGTGTTCTGGGAACCATGATCGGTGCTAATTGATTACTCCAAACCTTATTTCTTACGATAAGAGCCACTGCAATAGCTCATCTTTCCTACGGAAATTCGCTAATAATAGATTTGTTAAACTTTTCCAATTATCTTTTAGTTAGTTTCTCTCTCTGTTAACATACATTCACATTTTGATTTGAATATTTATTGTAATGAAATTACCTTCAAAATTGTCTTCAGTCCTGTGAATGTAGCACTAGCTACAGCGCTGTTTCGCCAATCACTGTCGGCTTCGTCAGGCTTGTATTAACACATAAAACACGAACTCGAACAACACACAACACTAACACACACAAAATCGGAGAATAACTCCTCGTTAATATAATGTAATAAAAATGTTTGTGGCCACATCACATACGTTGTACTTGTCGACTGCAGGTAGGACACTGAATATAGACGTTGGTTATCAGTAACCGTTTATTTTAGGCCTAGTTTAGCGATTACATCGTATATAGGGTTGGAAGAAAAGTTTAACTTATCATTTAGTATGTTATCCGGACTATTTTTGTATTCGTTATAAATGTGAAATTCTTCCAATATATTCATAGTAGTGCCTTTCTTGGCTCTATGTAAAATTTTTAAATTAGTGTTGATGTCAGTGTAAGTGTGGTTTTCGTTTATTAAGTGTTCTGTGTAATTTGAACTCTGTTTGTTTGCTATTGTTTTTTATGGCTAGGGATATGTTCTTTGAATCTGGTTTTAAATGAACGTCCTGTCTGGCCTATATAAACTTTGTCATAGTCGTTACAAGATAGCTTATAACCAATAACCATAACCAATAACCATAGTTTGAAGAACAGCCTAGATTTAATCAAGAAAATTGAAGACACACCCTTCCTAAACGGCCAAACACTGCTCTCATTTGATATATCCAATTTGTATACGAATGTCCCAATCAAACAAACAATAGAGATCCTAAAAGAAAACCTAAAAGTTCACAGTAAACTTAACACAGAGGCGATAAAAGAGCTGATTGACCTACTAACAACTTGTCTTGCCCAAAATTACTTCACTTTCAACAATAAAATTTACTTGCAAAGTGAAGGTCTACCCATGGGTTCCCCCCCTGTCTGGTATAATGGCGGAAATTTTCCTCAATGAAATAGAGAACAAACATATTATCAGCCAGACTAACCCATTCATTAGAAAAATAATTTATTACTATAGATACGTAGACGACATAATTTGCCTGTTTGAAGGAACAGAGAGACAAATTCATAAGCTAACCAATTTCTTAAATAACGTCCACCATTCACTTAAGTTTACCACTGAAATCGAGACCGACAGCAGCCTGAACTTTCTTGACCTGACCATCACCAGAAGTGAAAATAAACATATATTTAAAATTTTCAGAAAACCTACGCAGACCAACCATACAATACACAGCACTTCTAACCATCCGATATCACACAAACTGGCAGCGTACAATAGCTTCGTTCACAGCGCTATCAACACGCCTATGAATCTTGAAGACTTCAACAACGAAATAGCTACAATAAAACACATCGCAATATCCAACGGGCACGATCCCACTTCAATAGATAAAATATTAACTAAACACAGAAACAAATCCAAAAAATCAGTTTCAATTATTGAAAAACCGAAATAGATCTCCATAAAGTTCAACCGAATTCTAGATCGTCCTATCAGCAACACTTTCCGCAGACATGGCTATAAAATCGCTCATCGAGCTTCTAATAATTTGAGTAACTTCTTACAAACCAAGCCAAACAGTTACAAAGACAAATTCATGGATAGTGGAATATATAAACTATCTTGTAACGACTGTGACAAAGTTTATATAGGCCAGACAGGACGTTCATTGAAAACCAGATTCAAAGAACATATCCCTAGCCATAAAAAAACAATAGCAAACAAACAGAGTTCAAATTACACAGAACACTTAATAAACGAAAACCACACTTACACTGACATCAACACTAATTTAAAAATTTTACATAGAGCCAAGAAAGGCACTACTATGAATATATTGGAAGAATTTCACATTTATAACGAATACAAAAATAGTCCGGATAACATACTAAATGATAAGTTAAACTTTTCTTCCAACCCTATATACGATGTAATCGCTAAACTAGGCCTAAAATAAACGGTTACTGATAACCAACGTCTATATTCAGTGTCCTACCTGCAGTCGACAAGTACAACGTATGTGATGTGACCACAAACATTTTTATTACATTATATTAACGAGGAGTTATTCTCCGATTTTGTGTGTGTTAGTGTTGTGTGTTGTTCGATTTCGTGTTTTATGTGTTAATACAAGCCTGACGAAGCCGACAGTGATCGGCGAAACAGCGCTGTAGCTAGTGCTACATTCACAGGACTGAAGACAATTTTGAAGGTAATTTCATTACAATATATAAACAGTCCAAGGCAAACAAATAGTCTATAAAAAATGAATATTTATAGTACCAACTTGCTATTAACTATTCATTATAAATTACCTTAGATAGGTCCTTCTCGTGAGTACAATACATTACACGTTAGGGTGCGTACTTACAGCAGTGACACGCTCGTTTTAATTTCATCTGTGTGTCAAATGTATTTATTTTAATGTGTGATGATCTCTCTTTAGTAAAAATTACCTAATGATGGAGTTTCTTCTCCAAAACACGTCGTCTAATGAACTCAAGAGAGGTATCGAGCTAATAAAATATATAATTAATCTATTTACTCTGATATATGTTACGTGTATCATGTTCATGTAACATTAGATTGTACTATAATACCTTCACATAGTTCACCCAGTCCAACCAAGTAATTAGCTATATACTCTAATTAAAATACAGATCACACAATATCCCCTCAAGTATATTCCCAATGTATGCTCTAACTATAATCTGCAGAGGTCTGCTAGGCAAACATTAGGCATCAGGTGTATTTGCTAATGACTGTAAGCTGTAGGAATACATTACGGATTAAATCTTGTCTATTTAAGAGGTTGGTATAAGTTAAGGATATCGTAAACACAACAGACTGTTTAACACAATCATTTGTTAACATCTACTTATCAGTGAATCACTGATAACTCCAGGAAATACTGAAAAGATCACAAGCAATAAAATTGCACCAATTTTGTCGAAACTAACTAGAGGAGGCGCCTATGAGCTCTTGCTCTGTTGGCGATTGAATTTAACGTTGAGGTAAAATTTTTACTAATATTTTGTAAAAGGTTTAATTTGGTTTAATATTCACCAAATAAAAACCTCACAGATTTTAGATCACCCTAAGTTTTTGGTTTCCATTGGGTATTATATTGTCAGATATGTTAACCGGAAAAGTCTTACAGTTTGGAGTTTTGTAATTTTTTAATTGTGACTCTGGCAAGACTTTTAAGAGTTTCCTTCTTTGATTTAAGTAAAGTGTAAGTTTAATATATTTTATACCAATATAAAATATGTTTAAATATATATGAATAATTATAGGTTTAAATATGTTTGTATTATAATTAAATAGATACGGTTTATTTTTACTTTATGCTTCTTAATAAGTTAAATGTAGTAGACATTTTAAAAACAGAAATCTTGTTTCAGTTTTTTCCCTTTTACTTTCTCACTATACTATAGTATAGAGAAAGTATAGTGATCGCAAAAAAATCGATGTTGAGATTTTTGTGGAAATATTCGTTTCGGGACCCCCCGAGTCCAAAAAGTGGTTTTTACAAAATGTCTGCCTGTATGTATGTATGTATGTATTTCTGTATGTATTTATGTATGTATGTCTGCCTGTATGTATACAAAGCTAGAGCGAAAACTATTCGATCGATTTCAAACAAATTTGCACCAGACATGTCAAGTAGACCTGGATAGATGCAACAAATTTTTTTATAAACAACTCCCTTTTTAGCAAAAAAACCCCAAAAAATCAGTTATTATGTTTTATAAAAAAAAACAGCTCTAACGATTTTGATAAAATGTGGCTTATTTGTAGCCTTTAATGTACCCTACCATAAGCAAATACCGCATCTTTCTAAAAATTCTCGTTTAGCTAATAATAATAATAATAACTGAGTTTTGGGGTTTTTAGCCATAAAGGGGTTGTTTTTCAAAATTTTTCAAAACCTTTTTTCGTGCATCTATACATCCCTAATTGACGTGTTTGGTGTAAGTTTGTTCGAAATCGATAGAATAATTTTGTCTCTAGATAATAATAATAATATTTTATTAGTTAATCTCCTACTTTAATAAATCACATCTCCTACCCCACCTACAATTATGAAGTCACGGTGAATCTGTTTAATAATACATTAGTCAAATTATTTTTAAAATTTTTAGGCTCTTCTTTATGAGTACAAAAAAAAATTCTCTGAAAGAAGAGCTCACAAGAAAAACTTTGAACATTGATTAAAATATTCTCTAACATAAAACAATTTGGTTTGTAAAATTCAATATAAATGTAATTCTACAATAGGCCTAGTTTTGTAGGCGATGAGTGACCTACCTCCATCACTACAGGTGTTTTAGCTGCGCTACGTCTGGAAAAAGGTATCAAAATTTTCAAAAATATCGTGAAAACCACATTTTACAAAATATATTAGTAGAATTTGTTTGTATGTTAGCGTCCAGCACCGGTGAAAACACTTTATTATTGGTGGGAGTCTTTCATTCGGTGGGGGCTTGCCATTGTAATGTCCGGCCTCAAAAAACTTTAAATAAACACTTTGAAATTTCCAACTTCATTGATGTACCGGTATATACTGTAACAATATCCACACCCTTTACTATAATGCATATCCGCATAATTAATTATCACAATAAACACATTACAAAATATATTGCTTTAAACAGGTCTCATTATGCTATTGGGGTTAATTAAATCCATTCGATGCTATTAGTTTATTGAATTTAAATACAAAATCAGTATTTCGTTTTTAAAATTGTCAGCATCAATTATCCATAAATTAAAGTCGCCAGATGACGACGAAATATTTTGTTTAGTTGCGAAAAATTATTTTATTATTATTATCTCCATAAATCTCCTCGACTTTCTGTTGCCTAAATACAAGAACGTACTGTTACTGCGCTAACCTTGATGACAAGTAATTGTTTAATTTGCTAATAAAATACCCGGTCAATTAAAGTTTACAACTTGCTCGTGAAATTTTATCTTCTCCTAAACAATTCCAAAGCGTATCAAGTGACGAATTTTAAATGGAAAATGGACTTTGTGAAATATTCTCCAAGTTTATAAAAGCTTCTCAAGAGAATAAAGACGAATGTGCAATGTACAATAAAAATAGCCATTAAATAAATATACAGAGAATAGATAAGAATACATTTAAAGAAAACTAATAAATGTATATCTTTGAAATTTTAAATGATTCAACGATGCGATTTCAAATTGACCTCAAACTGAACATATGTTCGTTCAATGCATTTAAACAACAGCTGTTTGAAATACTTTAAGCAAAACTGAAGATATCATTTCGATAATTGTGTGTTTATATTGAACAGATATCAAATTTCAACTCACACAACACAAAAGAGAAGGCTTGTTTTTGTTAAAAACACAAAATGGAAAATTAAGCAAGTGAGGATAAATTTTAACAATAATGTTTTTCTTAGATTTACACATATAATCTATTGGGTATTTTATACATTTTGATACGAAATGTTTTATATTAGCAGTAAAAATAACCCAAAACTAAAATAACCGCTGACGTAAGTTTAGCGAATTTCAAAAATTAAATTGATATGTTTTAGGGTTTTAACAACTGTTTGGGGAATTGGTCTACTCTCACGATCTGCTAGATCGACTTTAGGGGAACCAAGCGAGCTCTAAGGTCGCGTACGAAATAAAATGTGCAGAATAATATCCTACGTTAATTTTTTACTTTCTCCACCCTATACGTAGTATAAGGAGAAAGTATTGTTTTCGTAAAAATGTTCGAATTTGAATTTTCAGTTGAATTATCTGTTTTGGTGCTCCCAGAACCCCCAAAAATTGTTTAGTGCAATTATCTGTGTTGGTGTTCCCTGAACCCAAAAATATTTTTAGTGGAATTTTTTGTTTTGGTGCTCCCTGAAACCAAAAAAGTGTATTTAGAGTGGTGCCTGTCTGTCAGTCTATCTGTATGTATACACGACCAGAGAGGACACTATGGTCCGATTTTCATGAAATTTGGTATGTAGGTACTAAACCCTAATATCTCCAGGTGTTTTTTTAATTTTTTTTAATTTTTAATTTTTAAGGGTAATTTACCCCTAAAAACCCATAAAAAACGACAAAAATGCAAATTTCTCAAAAACGGCTCTAACGATTTTGATCAAATTTCCAGTATTTATAGTGCTTAAGATGCCAAACAAAATGACACCACCCGCTTTTATCAAAACTTCGGCGTTTTATAGTTATGGGGAAATCTTTAAAAATAAACAAGTTTGTGTTGTCAATCTAGCATCGCGGCGGCGGCCGCACGGGTTAGCACCACGGTAGCGAGCACGGCCAGTAATTCAAAGGTCGCGCGATCGAATCCCGCCTGGGACAATAATTTTTTTATACGATTGACGTAGGTAGAATATTATTTTTTTGTTTTGTTCTAAAAAGTAGTAAATAAAATGATTAAAAACAATATTATTTTGACTACAGTAAGTTGGGAGAAAGTTTGTGTCAGTTAACTGATACCGTTTATTTAGATAAACTCTAAAAAAAATTCATTCTCGTACATAAAGTCTAAAAAATTGTTACTTTCTGTCAAAAAACGTGCTTCCGTTTGTTGATGGATTTTTGGTTAACAAACTCGTCCAAGCGACATATACAACCAACTTGTGTACCAAATTTGGATTAAATCGGACTTAAAATGCGACCGCTAGAGTGCGAATACATATAAATATATAATATTTATTTCTAATGACACCCCAAAACGTGTTCTGAGAAAAATGATAGGTGCTCATTTACTACTCCAGACCTTAGGTCTTGCCATAAGGGTTACTGCTATATCTAATCTTTCATATGGAAATTCGCTAATACAGGATTTTCCTTATAACAATGAAAGTGCTTAAAGTTATACATGTACAGCAAGGAATGATACAGATTGGTAAGGTGACTGACTGGCACATGCGCACAATTAACAAATTATATCTTATCTTCTAAAGCGAGAGATAATTGTTTGTCTGCTAAATGGATCTGGAATCTCCGTCTAAGGATTTTTGATTTTTTGATTTTATATTAGGCTTTTGGCCACGAGAAATCGATTGGAAATGGTCACCAGTCTGGGAAAATTAGTTTTCTACGTCTTTTTATTAAATTAAAAAGTGAAATTTGTCCATTTTAAACAATACAAAGCACAGCTGATGCAAATGTTTTCAATGCCATTACAATAATCATCTGCTTTCTTTTAAACTGTATATTTTATTAGAGGTAAGCCTAATGTTGTATCTATTTATAGTTACCATGGCAACGAATACATAATAAACATACCCTTTATTTAGTTGTTTAATGTTATAGGCCTAACCTAAACGATGTTCACGGAAATTTGCAATAATAGTAGTTATTGACGTGAGCGAACTAGGCCCTAGGAATAAATCGATATTGAAATAATACTTTAATTTAGGCCTGACTTATTTCTGAGGCATAGCGTTGAGATTGTGGTTAATCCTTTAAACTGTATTTTTATTACAGGTAAGCCTAATGTTGTATATACCCTTTATTTAGTTGTTTAATGTTATAGGCCTAACCTCAAAACTCAATAATCCAATATTTATTATTGAAATCATAGCCCTGCTTATAATCGAGCTTTAGCTCGGTCTCCAGGTACTACTTTTAAAAATGAATAGATAAAATTAATAAATAGTGAATATGCTGGATTGTGCAATACTTATGTGACAACACAGCTCAGTTTACAAGTAACAAGTTGTGCTAGTATAGACTATGGATGGCATTTTCCGAACTTAGAGCATTGTCATCGATTAGCTGCCAGGACTACGTGTTTTTAACGATTCTTGTTTCAACTTACATGTATACTGCTGCCAACGATGGGTTATTTTAACTTTGCTTGCTTTGCACTCTTTCTCTTCATCTATATATATAAAAGCGAAATACCACTCACTCACTCACTCACTCATCACGATTTCTCAAAAACTACCGACCGGATTGAAATGAAATTTGGTATGTAGCTTCCTCTGTTCAGTAATTTTGGAGAAATCGTGATTTAGAAATTTTTACCAACCAAACCCCCCTAAAATTTCCAATTTTTTAAAACTCTTTTTTAGTGAACACTTATGGCTCTAGAGGAAGCTACATACCAAATTGAATTCCAATCCGTTCGGTATTTTTGAAGAAATCGTGATTTAAAAACTTTAATCCCCCCAAACCCCCCTAAAATTTCGAATCTTTTCAAACCCTTTCTTAGTAAGCACCTATGGCCCTAGAGGAAGCTACATACCAAATTTCATTTCAATCCGGTTGGTAGTTTTTGAGAAATCGTGATGAGTGAGTCAGTGAGTAAGTGAGTGGTATTTCGCTTTTATATATATACTAGCTGACACGTACGGCGTTGCCCGTGGTGGTTAGTATTTTCAGTCTTTTTAACGTAATTGTAATCTTTTGAAGTGTTCAGTTAGTGAGTGGTATTTGGCTTTTATATATATAGATCTTAAATAATAAAAGCACTATTGTCATAATAATAAAAGATCTGAAATTATGATTTTAGTAACTTTGATCCCCCCAAACCCCCTCCTAAAATTTCGAAATTTTTCATACCCTTTCTTAGAGAGCGCCTAAGGCCCTAGAGGAAGCTACATACCAAATTGCATTCCAATCCGTTCGGGCGTAATTTGAGGATGATCAAAAACGCATTGAAAACGCAAGGAAAAATGCAAAAACGCCTATTTCTGGCGTAATTTTGGGAGAATCTCAAACATTTTTTAACAGACTACTTTTAGGCCTTAAACGAACCTAAGTACCAAATTTCAACATTTTCTGCCAATTAGTTCTCGAAAAAGCTGAGAAAACGCAAAAAATCGCTAGAAAAACGCGAATATTGGGCGTATCTTTGGGATGTTTTCAAAATCCGTTCTTAGTGCGCGTCTAAAGGTCCAACTGAACATGCATGCCAAATTTGAACTCATTTGGTTCAGTAGATTTTTAGTTCTGCTGATGAATGAATCAGTGCCATTTCGCTTTTATATAGATAGATAGATAGATGAATAAACAAATAAAAGAGCACAGTGGTGGCAAAATCACACTGATTTGAATAAAACAACCGAACCACAAAACAACGATCAGAAACAATAACTAAACAACTAAATTGTAAGTTATGTTTATAACGCTACCCTTAAGTACATTTCCATGACATGGTCATCATCCTCAGAAGGTTACCAATCAGTGTGATATAGATGAAGTTGTATGTATTTAGTGTAAGTTTTAGCTGGTTAATCCACTCATTTTTTTAATGAAGTGTCGTTAATTATAATAGATTTTGCGATAGTTAAATTACAATTATTCAGCGTACCCCTTTATAATTGTTAATTAGTTCAATTAAAAACTGTACACTCTAATGCGGGGGTGTTAGTTGATTGACGGGATGTGGGTGGAGTGAAAGTTGTCGACGAGTGACGTTTTAATTAATATCAAAGGAACGAGTTGAGCGAATGTTTCAGCCGTTCCAGACATTACAACATTGTAAGTTCTACATCTACAAGTTTACAAGACCTCAACTTAAACTGAAATTTTTGATGTCATTAAGATCTTATAACAACGATATAAACTTGCTCATCTTAAAACATACATATTAAATTAATTTTGAAAACTATAATTTGTCACAAATATTTTCAAACTGTATATAATTTTTTTTTTTTACCAAGCGAATCCATGAAATATTTAAACCGTTATAATTGGTGCATGTGTGTTGCTGGTGGTCGTGCCAGTATAAATATTGTTCTTGATTAAAACAAGCAACGTTGCAAGAGTTATCTACTTCTCGTGTACGTAGCATCTAATGTTATATATAACTACTACTTACTGTGAGTAGCCTATAGTTTAAGCTGTAGTTAAAAAAAATACTGTACGTTAACCATAGATCCACATTTTGAAAATTAATTGCTCTCCACAATTCATTGAATTTGGTTTCAACGATGGTTTTGGTTTGCGTGTTTGGATTAAGTGAAGTGTAAAACAGTTTCAGAATATGTAAAAAAAAATAAACTTTCATTAGTCATCAGAAAATTCCCTAGTACCAGCTATTCTGTTTCAACTCACTCTTGAGTAACTTGGCGTAGTTTAGATGATTGTCTTCTCGTATGTGACAGGCACCCTCCACCTTATATACATAGTATAGTAATTCTGAATTCATATTGATAGTGGTCGTGCTAAGTAACGGCTTTCACACAAACAATAGCTGATGTCACAGTTTAAAGGGAGGAGCAAGATTGATTCTAAACGATCAAGCCTAAGGCAATGACTACATATCAATATGCCTAAGGGGCAGTTCAGGATCTCGGGTTTATATAGCCCGCGTCTAACGTTAGTCCCAGCTTAAAATAGCCCTCGACTAAAAATTGGGCTCAGGAGTCCGAGCGTAAATGAGATAAGCTCGAGCTTAACGTAGCCCGAACTTAAAGTAAGACTGGGCCTAAATGAGAGGGAAGCGATATAACAAATATTTTTCGAAGATTATAGAATAAAATAATTTCTTACGAGAATAAGTTCACTGGTAAAAGTCGTCACCTTGCGGGAGACTTTAAATTATAACTATTATCATTTGTTAGTTGAAGCTCAAACTATTATGAACGCGATGACTTGATCCGTTAAAACAATACGTGACGATTTTTGTGTATAATTTTATGCTTGAGCGTTATTTAATGAAATCAAGTAGGCCTACGTTGTCGCAACACCATATCGTGATCATTACACTATATAAGGTTTTTACTCTTAAACTTACAAAATAATGGTTTGTTTAATTAAATGACCCTGAACAGTTCGTTACGCCCACTGTACCAATGCTTTAACAATCACTCAGGGCTAATAATTGAATGCATCGCTTAATTTAAATGCAAAGCACAACATTAGCAAATAGATTAAACTCTATATTATCATCCCAATTGTATTTGCTATTAATATTGGAGATGACAAACTATGTTTGATATTAGTTTAGCAATGATTAAATCATGATATTTGTTCGGTTAGTTAAATCTATACTAATATTTAAAGAAGTAAAATGGTAAATTTGAAACTGTTACCCCCCAGTTTACCCAATAGACGTAACTATTTAAATTTCGTTTGTTATTATTTATTTTATTTCCTATAATACGTTTAAAATTGAAAAGTGCCAAATTTTCAGTGCTTTAGCTTTAAGGAAAGTATAACAATCAACATTTTTGTATAGGGGTTGTTACTACACTTTCACCCCTTAGCAGCAAGTGACAAAATGTAAATCTGTGATACTTTTTTCTACGTATCTTGTAATAAATAAATGTACACATTTTCAGCTCACTAACGTTAAGAAAAATTTAACAATTAATTCTTATTGTTTTAGGGGTTATCACATTTTCACCCCTTAGCAGCACGCGACAAAATGCAAATCAAGTGTACTTTTTCTAGGTATCTTGTAAGAAATGAATGTACAAAATGTCATCTCTTTAGCTTTAACGAAAGTACAACAATTAAGATTTATTGTTTTATCGGTCGCTTCGACCCTTAAATCAAAATTAATTCAGCAAATGTTACTCAGGGATAGTTTAGCTTTTTATTAGTAAAACTATTTTTCAATCGGTTCAGTAGTTCCAGAGATTAAGCCATACGTACAAACAAATGTTATCCCTTTATAATAATATTAGTATAGATATTACGTGTTTGAATCGCAGATCGCTTATCTGAGAGTAAAAGTTTTCTTTTTGAGCTTTCTTTACAAAAATGTATTTCTCTCAAGGTTTTACATAAATAACAAGGCCTATCTTACCTGAATAAAACTGAAAATAAAGAATAAAAGCACAAAACTTTCAACAAAAATGTAATTTATATTTCGTGACTTTCCTCGATTCTTCTCTACTTTAGATACCAAAGTAGCAAGATTAATGAGAAAAGTGTGTCATAAGGGATGATGAGATGGGGGTGGAGTGAAAGCTGCTGGGGGCGGTTTGAGGATTTCAAAGGGATAACTGGCGCAAATGATTAGGATCTTGCGAGTTATGTGGAAAGCTTGAATACCAATTAACGTCAGTTAGCAGTGCACAAACATTGTGCAAACTTTCTCTCTCTGTTATCCCTTACCGTTTATCTTTTTTCTCCCTTCAACTGAAAAACATAATGGAATATAGTGGCTATTATTAAAAAGTAACGATAAAGGTCCCGGTTGAAAATTTGTATAATATTTATAACATATGAGATACCATTAGCGGGTACGATAAAATTATAGTTATATATTATTTCTTGAAGGTATTTTTTTATCGCTAAGCGATATCTCCCTTGATTCTTCATCAAAATGAATTATTCAAGCATCATTTTAAATTTCATTTTTTATGTCTCCAGTTGCAATATAGTATGAAAATAAATGTAGTATACCTATATAAACATATACCTGGATTTCCGTCATGCAACTTATGTTGTAGTATACACTACGCGTTTCGAGAACAGGTTTTCATCTTCCGGTGTTGAAATCACTCACATGTGAGCACGTCAAACAAAAATAAAAAGTACTAACACACACACATACACACAAATTACAACATAAAACATCGCACTACTCATTGGAATAAAATTTTGTTTATGTACATAAAAAATCACAAATCACGGAACTACTGTATACAAATGTACATGTTGGCATTGCCGTTTTATGTCCATAAAAAAAACTTGTATTCAATGAGCAGTGCGATGCGATGTTTTATGTTGTAATTTGTGTGTATGTGTGTGTGTTTGTACTTTTTATTTTTGTTTAACGTGCTCACACGTGAGTGATTTCAACACCTGAAGATGAGAACCTGTTCTCGAAACGCGTAGTGTATACTAGAACATAAGTTGCATGACGGAAATCCAGGTATATGTTTATATAGGTATACTACATTTATTTTCATCATTTTAAAGCTTATGTTCCCCGCTATTGACGAAAAAATAGACAGCTTAAAATTCAGGTTTTTCATTCAAAAATTGATTAAAAAATTGTGCTTCTTATGGTTCCTATACTGACTAGAACCTAGATGGTTCCTATAGTCACTAGATAGAGACAGTGCTGCCATACGGAAGCGGCTTCCATGTTTATCCTAAATACAACGTCATCCGCTCAGAAGTATAATGTAAAGAATAGTGCTGTATCTCTTTGTAATTATAAGTTACCTCCTTGATTTCTGTGCAAAGGGAAAACACGCGATTTAATTGTTACAGTTTAATATTTATATTGAAATTAATTAATAAAAGTGCTGTTTCTTTTTGAAAAGTGTATTCTGTTATTTCGTGCAAAAGGATATTACAAATAAACGGTATCAGTTAACTGACACAAACTTTCTCCCAACTTACTGTAATCAAAATAATATTGTTTTTAATCGTTTTATTTTTTACTACTTTTTAGAACAAAACAAAAAAAAAATAATATTCTACCTACGTCAATCGTATGAAAAAATTATTGTCCCAGGCGGGATTCGATCGCGCGACCTTTGAATTACTGGCCGTGATCGCTACCATGGTGCTACCCCGTGCGGCCGCCGCCGCGATGCTAGATTGACAACATAAACTTGTTTATTTTTAAACATTTCCCCATAATTATAAAACGCCGAAGTTTTGATAAAAGCGGGTGGTGTCATTTTGTTTGGCATCTTAAGCACTATAAATACTGAAAATTTGATCAAAATCGTTAGAGCCGTTTTTGAGAAATTTGCATTTTTGTCGTTTTTATGGGTTTTTAGGGGTAAATTACCCTTAAAAATTTAAAATTCCAAAAAATGAAAAAACAAACGCCTGGAGATATTAGGGTTTAGTACCTACATACCAAATTTCATGAAAATCGGACCAATAGTGTCCTCTCTGGTCGTGTATACATACTGACAGACTGACAGACAGACACCACTCTAAAAACACTTTTTTGGGTTCAGGGAGCACCAAAACAAAAAATTCCACTAAAAATATTTTTGGGTTCAGGGAGCACCAACACAGATAATTGCACTAAACAATTTTTTGGGGTTCTGGGAGCACCAAAACAGATAATTCAACTGAAAATTCAAATTCGAACATTTTTACGAAAACAATACTTTCTCCATATACTACGTATAGGGTGGAGAAAGTAAAAATATAATATAAACAGACAATAATTTAGGCCAATAGGAAACAAGACCTCACTTGGCCACACTGTATCTATCTAGGCACTGTAATGGCACCATCTATTAACAAGCTGTTTAACTAACATGACAGCAGTTAGTTAGATAGTTCATATGGTTCTTAATGAAAGTCACCATCTGCAATATCTTCCTGAATTCTTCATCAAAATGAATTATTCAAGCATCATTTGAAAACTTATGTTACCCGCTATTGACGAAAAATAGACAAACAGCTTAAAATTCATGTTTTAATTACACAAATTTATTTCTAAAAAAAACTTTTATATTATACTTTATACGGTTTCTAATGAAAGGCGCCATCTATTAACAATCCAAATAACATGACAGATGTTAGATTGTTTACATCTCGTACCCAAGTATAATCTAAAAGACAAAGTTGTAAAAACTATTTCAAGAATTATGGAGTACTTACACACTTCCATGTATTTACATACTTGAAGTGTTGCTTTTTTTAAATTCAAGTGTGACCACGTCCAAAATATGGATATACACAACTACAGCACCAGACAAGCTTGTGAGTATCGTGCCAGACAGCACAGGTTAAATTTATACAGTAAACTTCCCTCACAAGCTGGTGCAAAGTTCATGAATAAGCTTCCTATAAGCATTCAAAATTCCCCAAACTACAGGATTTAAAAAAAAAACTGTCTTAGACAATTTCTATTGTCTGGATCCTTTTACTGGACCCCTTTTGTGGATATGTTCCTGGGATCCAGACAAACATATTTCAGAATATAAACATGGGTCTACGGTGCTTATTTTTCCGTCTGTCTGTCTGTATGTGTTTTTTTACAAAATACTGAATATTTTTGAAATTAGAAAAGATATTGAGCTAAACTGTGTATTCCTATTTTTTGCGTAACCTTTTATCACTGTATAAAAAATTAGAACACTATTTTAAATAGTTTAAAAATGGCGGTCGTTTATAATTTTTAATGTCAAATAGCTCAAAAACCGCTAACTATACGAAAAAATCACAAGAGACAAAAAATTTGCTTTTTTAATGAAAAACACAATGATATTTTCAATTTGTCTATAGCTCAAAGGATAACAGAGATATTGACAAAAAAAGAAAAAAATTATTTCTTGGTAGTTGTCAACAATACCCAGAATTGCTTTTCTGGACCTATGAATATATGAAATTTTTTCATTATTTCTTGCTAGTGGAATCAGCTCAAAAAGTGCTCGGAACATTAAACAAATAACTTATTATTTTAGCTCATAATGACTTTAAAATATTTTGTTTCTAGAGTAGTTCTGGGTATTGTTGACAACTAACAAGAAATACATTTTCCCTTTTTTTGTCAATATCTCTGTTATCCTTTGAGCTATAGACAAAATAAAAAAAAACATTGTATCTGCCATTAAAAAAGTAAACTTTTTTGTAAAGTTAGCGGTTTTTGAGATATTTGATATTAAAAACTATAAACGGCCTAATTTTTTTTAATTTTTAAAATAATGTTCTAATTTTTCGTACAGTGATAAAAGGTTACGCAACAAAAAGGTATACAAAGTTTGAGCTCAATATCTTTTCTACTTCCAAAAATGTTAATTATTTTGTAAAAATCACATACAGACTGACATACAGCAAACGAATAGAGATAGGACACATGTTGTATTGCATTATTTACTTGTTTTTAGCAGACAAATAGGCCTACGCCCGTGAAGTTTCGGACAGTCGAAGCTGGAGGAGTAAATTAAATTTTATTTTTACTCCTCCATCTTAGAAAATTTTGTAAAAAATTAAATTTACGAAATCGATTTGGAAGCACTTTTTTAGGTCAAGCTCTTTGAAATAAAAATGTATTGTCTCTTGAAATTAAAAAAAAACTCTTCTTTTTCAAGATATTAACAACTTTATGTCGATTTATTTCAACACGTTTAGGGCCGCCATTTTGTTTAGGGTGGTCCGATTTTTATTTTCTTTATGTCCTAGTCTTAAATATACCTTTAAAGTGAAGTATCACATGACCATACTTCCCATTTAAAAATTTTGAGTTGCC
>JAGFPH010004956.1:79058-107151 GCA_018207615.1 Philaenus spumarius | reverse complement strand
AAGGAGAAGTGGCCAGCCCTATCTTAGAGAGCATGTAATCAAACAGGATTAGTACGAATATAAGAGTGAATAATATATATATACAAAATATTGGGGATGGCGACTATTAAAGGAGAAGTGGCCAGCCCTGTCTTAGAGAGCAAGTAATCAAACAGGATTAGTACGAATATAAGAGTGAATAAGTTATAGATACAAAATATTGGGGATGGCGACTATTAAAGGAGAAGTGGCCAGCCCTATCTTAGAGAGCAAGTAATCAAACAGGATTAGTACGAATATAAGAGTGAATAAGATATAGATACAAAATATTGGGGATGGCGACTATTAAAGGAGAAGTGGCCAGCCCTATTTTAGAGAGCAAGTAATCAAACAGGATTAGTACGGGTATAAGATTGAATAAGATATAGATACAAAATATTGGGGATGGCTACTATTAAAGAAGAAGTGGCCAGCCCTATCTTAGAGAGCAAGTTGATTTCTCTCTGAGATCGCCCTCTCAAGTACGGGAGAATTTTGAACACCATTTTGAACTAATTCACGAGGGATTGAACCGAGAGTAAGTTAGACTGCATTGTAACCGTTAAAGTATTTGTTATTTGGAGCCCAAACCTGGCAAGAGTTACAAAACATTATATGTAAGTTTAGATATGAATATATCTTATTCAAACTAGGCGACATGGCTTAGCAGTGTAAATATAGCTAAGTAATGTATGTAAGTTTTGGAAGATGACGTATTGAACAGGCTAAATAATACTGTTTATTTAAAAAAATTTCTATTACTTTCTTTTAGATTGTTTTCTATTTACTTGGCCCATTTATTATTATATATTTTCAAATTAAAATTTGTCTTAAGTTTAACCAAGAAAAAAATGTGTAGTTGATAACTAAATATTATACCTTATTTAAATTGTGTCTGTTTTCTCCGAACATATCTCCAACAAAATTTAAACAGGCCTCCAGTAATGGTTTGGTGCATGATGCTTTGAGCAAAGTTTGTGTGAAGTTGTTTCTCGGAAAAAGATCGTATATTTGAGCTTGGTAGATCAGCTTCTAATAAACAAACATGTTACTATAACTGTATAGAAATTATTTCATATAAAGAACCACAGATGTATTTAGCAATAAAAATATACTAGCTGATTATGAAATACAAATAACATTTTTATAATAATTTATCCTGTTAGCAGTATTGCGCTGATCCAAACGATCATTTAATTAGAAATAAATGAACGAATTGATGCAAATATAATTTATACAAGTATACTGTTGCACGCCAAGTTGTTTAAATCAAGAAACAAAATGTACCAGCTTTAACTGTTGCATGTCATGCTGTTTAAATGAAAAACAAAACAATAAAGTTCCAGCCCTCACAGTTGCACGCCATGCTGGTTAAATTAAGAAACAAAAAAGTACCAGCCATTCATTACTGTTGCACGCCAAAGTGTTTAAATGAAAATAACGAAGAAAAAAACAATAAAGTTCCAGACCTCATAGTTGTACGCCATACTGTTTAAATCAAAATACAAATAAACGGTACCAGGAACTGGCACATACTTTCTCACAAATACATTTAAATTACTAAACAGATTCACTGTGACTTGTAGGGTGGGGTAGGAGAGTTTTTTTATTAAAGTTGGAGATTAACTAATAAATATTATTATTATTATTATTATTATTATTATTATCTAGAGAGAAAACTATTCGATCGATTTCGAACAAATTTGCACCAAACACGTAAATTAGGTCTTTATAGATGCATGTAAAAAGTTTTTGAAAATTTTTGAAAAACAACCCCCTTTATGGCCAAAAAACCCCCAAAAATCAGTTATTATTATTATTATTAGCTAAATGAGAATTTTTAGAAAGATGCGGGTTTTTGTATATACGAAAAACCCTACCATATGGTAGGGCACATTAAAGGCTACAAATAAGCCAAATTTTATCAAAATCGTTAGAGCCGTTTTTTAATGAAAAAATAATAACTGATTTTTTGGGGGTTTTTTGGCCAAAAAGGGGGTTGTTTTTCAAAATTGTTCAAAACCCTTTTTCGTGCATCTATACAGGCGTACTGGACATGTCTGGTGCAAATTTGGTTGAAATCAATCGAATAGTTTTCTCTCTAGCTTTGTCTACATACAGACATACAGACATACATACATACAGACATACAGACAGACATTTTGTAAAAACCACTTTTTTGGACTCAGGGGGTCCCAAAACGGATATTTCCACAAAAATCTCAACATCGATTTTTTTTGCGATCACTATAGGCTACTTTCTCTATACTATAGTATAGTGAGAAAGTAAAATGTACCAGCCTTGTCTATTGTAAGCCATGCTGTTAAAATCAAGTTCCAGCCATCCCTGTTGCATGCCATGAACTATGCCACGAATTGCAAGTAACATGAAAGTATAAGAAAGTGTACTGGCGAAAGAAGGCCAAACGTGTGTAATGTAGTCTAACGTATTCCCAAAGACTCCCCTCAAAGATTTTGATCAATCGTTGTGTGGCTAGGTTAGGTTAGATTTAGTGTTGAATTGTGAAGCTAATCAGGTGTTGTAAATCATCATTATCATTATAATTATATTAGGACAAACTTGGAATAGCAATATGAATAAAACACAATCAAAATCTTACTATGTACTTAATTTTAATATGTGTAAACCATCATATTATAACTGTTAATTAGTATATCTCTAAAAATGACTGCGACTTTAAAATTATATTAGGAAAACTCCAATTTAAAACAATTTTTAACATGTTTCAAATAGATTAATTTTGAAGACGTGTTAAGCATAAATAAAATAAAATGTTTAATGTTTAAAAAAATTGGTCGACAGCTGATTTTTCGTATACAATGGCAACTATTTTGCATTACCATTTATTCAGATAGGAAAATTATTACAAGATTGATAGATTTGATTGACTTACTGAATAAAACAAAACAAAAGTACTGTATTTTAAGGAACTTATTTGCTCTAAAGAATAAACGTAAAATTGATACAGATAGGCGTAGGCCTATAGTTGAGATTGAGAAAACTGTTTACTGAGAACTAAGAGGAGAGGACAGAGTAGTTACAATCTATCTATACAATGTTGTTCTGTCGGGCTATCCCTACTTTATGAAAACTGCTTCTAATACATTTCAAGAACGGCATATGACATATTTATTAAATTAATAGCTACACATTTTAAAAAGCTAATTCAATATACTTTTTTAAAATTATTTAGCTAAATTTACTTGGTCACAATTTATTAATAACCTGAAACATTTCCTCTAAAATATAAAAAATACTCTCCTATTTTACAAAGGAAATCTATATCTTTACAAAACAATTATCGATTACTTACTTTTATAGCATTTTTTTTTTTTAAAAGAGCATTAAGGAAGACTGATTTTATTTCCTCCACAAACACGATTGGAGAAAGAAAAACTGAAGTCTGTATGTATTTGTTGAACTCGGGCCGTATTGACGCCATTACTGTAAATACAGTCGTCCCCATGGAATGGCCAATGTAGAATATTTTTCGATAAGTAGAATGTTTGAGAACCTCTTTTATAAAAGCAGGTAAATCGTAAACTCCCATCTCATGAAAACTGTAACATCAGTCCAACAGTTTTTACTATTTCAAGTGAAAACATAATAAAAGTTAATAGCTTTAATTTTATGAACATTTTAAAATCGAAATTAGTTGTAGAAAATGACCCTTCAAGTTTGATCATGTGTAAATAAGTGACGTTGATCGTTTCTCAGAGAAAAAGACTCAAGGAGAAAGAGGAATTCACAGAGCCTACTAGTACACAGTAAGGCTTTGTATACATTCACAGTGCCTACTGATAAACAATAAGGCTTTGTGTACCTTATTGTGTACACATTCACAGCGCCAACTAGTACACAATAAGGCTTTGCTTACATTCACAGTGAATACTAATACACAATAAGGCTTTGTACACATTCACAGCGCCAACTAGTACACAATATAAAATAATTTTACAGTTAACACTTAAATATCTCAAGAAATAAAAGAAACAGTATTCGTACAGTAAAGAAAACAGAATTTTAGACATGTGCGCGGCGGAATTGGTAGGAGGGATTTCGGATTTTCTAAGCTTCCCAACAATAATTGTGAATAACTTTCATTAGAGCTATTTTTGCATAACTATGTTCACCTTTTAAATAATAGAGGTAATTCCTTTATTTTTAAATCACCCTGTTTAAGAACCACATACATGTAAATTTAATGTAGTAGGACCTATATAGTACGGTAGCTATGAAAAATGTTAAATTGATATTTGACTGATGTAACCTAACTTTACAGTTACAAAATATTCCATTAACTACTTAAAGAGCAGGTTACGTACAGTAGTCAACACAGAGGAAAAGAGGCATCAGTCGTCTATCATGCGCGTACTCTTTATGGGTGTGCAATAACACTCGAGTAAAAGCATAGAATCCAGTACGCGGAGTCAACCATGGAAGGCTGGTCTATGATGTTCCATTGATAAAACGCTCGAGCGCGACTGAAATATCGTTTGTATACACTTTCGTTTTTACTAATGACGGTCTTATTTTTTTTCCATGTGCGTACGACATTTAAATTTACAGAAAGCTCCAATGTACAGTAGATAACAAAATTCACTCCGATGTTTTACTGCTATCACGTGACTCGACTGAAAATCATGTTTTTCATCTTGTTTATCAGCAAATATCTTTAATACAAAAGTACAATTTACAGTTTGTGTCGCCTAATAATTATAATTTAATTGTTCATAAAATATTTCCTGCAAATTGCAAAAGATTATCTTTAAAATTAGATGAATGGTCAGTTATATTGAAGAGGACTTTATGGGACTGCTTCTTCCTGGTGCAGTAACAAATACGTTAGGTGACAAAATACTTGCCCGTGATGCGCAATCTAGCTTGATTATACCAACGAAACAAGCCCACTTCCGTATGTCCGGAACAGACGTAAAATTGTTACCATTTATTGAAATTCAGCAAATAATAAAACTCATTCAGTCACAACGAAGGATAAACGAAATACTTATTATGTTATTTAATAACTTACCGTCGTCAATAGTCAACTTGTATACATTTCTAACGACGGCCATTTCTGTTATTCAGCCATTTTCAAGTTAAAATTCTTTGGAAAAATAACTCCGTTGTCTTTAAACATATTTACACACAAACATTTAGAATAAATTAAAACAAACTTCACTTATAAGAAATAACATGTCCTGTGGGCCCACTGTCTCGCACTGCACTGATGCTTTCGAAGTTCATTAAGATTGCTATCATTTACGTGGTGGGTTAAGTTTATTTGTTCTCTGCTTCTATTAGAACTGTATCAAACAAAGCATTGGAATCGAACCCGAGTTTCTCATTAAGTAAGTGGTTTGGTTTTGAACATTTTATATATTTCATATTGTTCCAATGCGTTTAATAATTTTCCCTTTTCGCAGTAGTAAAGTATTTTTAAGGTTTCGTCTATTGTAGTGTAATTGTGGTTAAAATTGATTAAGTGTTTCGTATATTTGGATTAAACACTCTGTAGGCATAGAGTTTGTTTGGCAGTCGGGATATGCTCTTTGAATCTCATCATGAAACTCTATGCCTACAGAGTGTTGAATCCAAATAAACTAAAGTTCGAAGTTTGAAACCACATCTTAATGAACTTCGAAAGCATCAGTGCAGTGCGAAACAATGGGCCCACAGGACATGTTTTTTCTTATAAGTGAAGTTTTAATTTATTCTAAATTTTTATGTGTTTAGTTCTAAATATGTTTAGTGTTCTGTGACAACGGAGTTATTTTCCAAACGAATTTTAACTTGAAAATGGCTAAATAGCCGAAACGGCCTCGTTTGAAATCTATACCAGTTGACTAGTGACAACGGTAAGTTGTAATTATACTAATAAATGGAATATTGTTTGAGGTTTGCTAGTACCATTTATAATGGACATCTAGGATATGTTTTTCAATAACCGTTATATTTATCTCAAACGACAAGAGAACATTTTGTTTTTCTATAACTGCTATCGGTTACTAAGACAACGAACATATCATGAGTTTTGGTACATTTATTTAATTAACATCAATGTACTAAAACTGCAATAACTGGCATCGTACTAGTTAAGTTTTCTGCAATGGAGAAAATATACAGAGATTTTTCTGAAACTAATACGTCGCTAAAGATGATTGAATTGACAAATGAAGACACAAAATACAAAAAACTATGATTTCTTGAAATTATGGTGTGCAAGGAGGCAAGAAGGTTTAATTCACGAAAATGATAAGTGTACATACTGTGCAGGATGATTCGCATAAGGTTTCGAACACACCTAACGATTTTAAATACATATTCTTAATTTATTTTTGGTATTGTTAGAGTTTCTTACTGCTTCACTAAGTATGTTTACCAAATGCACTAATAAAATAAACTTTCTTACAATTGTGTATGAGATATTTTAAATAAGAATCCATAAATACTTTTTAAAATAAAAATTCTCTTTATTTTAAAATACACCACATTTGTATAAATTTTCTCAGATAAATTTACAGAAATTGTAAAAAGTGTGCGTGTAAGGATATTAATTTGAGATTTAATTTACCTGAAATCCCAAAACTTCTTCTGTGCAACTTTGAGGGATCTGTGCTTCCTGCTGTAACAATTTCCTCTTAAATCCGGGAGCCAAACATCAAAACCCTTATTCGCTAGAATCAGTGCTGAAATGTACAGTTCACTATTAAGACACTAGTAAGGCAGATAATTAATACGAGTTACATCAATAATGTAAGGAAGATAAATTGTCACATTTTTAATCTTTCCCTGTATAGCCTAGAAGCTATCTCAAGTCACGTGTGCAGTTATATATTATGTCCCCTAAGTTTTGTTGCGGGGCTTTGTTAAATACCTATTGGAGTATAAAAAAAATGATCACATAGTCCAGATCATGGTCGTTTTGTTGCAATATTTTAAAATGGCCTCCAAATTGATAAATGTTGTTCAAGTATATCTCCGTACCCAGTGGTCCGATGGTGTTCATTTAACGAGTTTGAAAATTTTGAGTATCCCCCAAAAATGGGGGATTTTGGGGGTAACTCAAAATATTTAAATGTAAACCCCTTCAAGTGACCACTCATTTTGAAGTGCTTACAAAAACTTAACGAATGGTGAAAACCAGAGTTCGCTATCTCCTCTCTATCCAAAGTGGTAGCCCGTCAAAGTTTAATGAAGTCTACTCTTACATTAGTTTTTTTTAGGTAAAGTTACTGTCTGTGAAGAAACTGGCTTATTTGTTTATTATGTTCTAAATCAGTTAGGAATGCAATAGACAAAGATTCCAATGAAGAAAACACACTGATAAGAAGTTTGTTTGCACTGAGTGACCTTAGTACTGTGTGATCAGAATAGGTCATACTTTAGAGTGGTAATGAAATCATTGTCACTGTTAAAAAAAATGTAGTATTCATAATTGGTGGTACCATTATTATGTGGTTACTGTTTCGTGAAGTGTTTTGTGTAATGTGTTTCTGTTTTAGCGTAATTAGTTATTGATTTTGATTCGCTTAATCATTATTATTTTAAAATAATCTCCTCTAATTATTATTACTGCCTACTCATAATAATGCCGCGAAGTCACGAAGATAAAGTTGAAATGATATTTTATTTTCGAGCTTCAAATGAAAATTATCATGAGGCAGAAAGGCGGTTCAATGTTGCACATTCTGAAAGAACTATGACAAAGAAATACTTAAGAACTTTAGTGAATAATAAGTTCCGAGTAACTGGATCCATCTCAAATGCTCCACTCTCATGTCGTCGAAAACAATAAGTACAATTTTTTGAAGATCAGTAGAAGTCCACCAGATCAGTAGCAAATCTTTGTGACGTTACAAAATGTCTGTTTTACTTTACTAAAGAAAAATAAATTTCATCCTTATAAAATTCATCTCTTCCATGAGTTGAATGAAGATGATCCATACTGTCGTCTTCAATTTTGTGAGGAAATGGAAGCACTAATTAATTTCAGCTCATCCATTGTTTACTCAAAACATTGTATTCAGTGATGCATGCATTTTTTTTTTTTATCAATGGGGCTGCAAACAAACACAACTACAGATACTGGGATACAGTAAACCCCCATGTTTTCCGAGAATCCAGCACCCTAAACCAGAAAAATTAAATGTGTGGGCCGGGATTTTAGGGAATCACATTAAAGGACCAATCTTTATTAATCGGATCCTAAATGGAGAAATATATTTGCAAATGTTACGAGAATCTATTTTCCCAGCAATAACTAATGTTATTAGGGAAAATCAACATGAATTTGACGAAGACATTGTTCACTTCCAGCAGGATGGTGCCCCACCACAATTTCACCATGATGTACGAGATTTTCTAGGAACTCAACTACGTGGTCAGTGGATTGGTAGGCGTGGTCTAATAGAATGGCCCGCGAGGTCTCCAGACCTTGCACCAAATGGCTTTTTTCTGTGGGGTAATATTAAATGCATAATTTATAAGACAAAAGTCGAAAATGTTGAAAATTTAAGGAACAGAATTGTTGAGGCCTGCAACAACATACCACTTCAGACTTTCCAAAACGTGAAAGTTTATCCTACGCTTGTCTCACTGCCAAATAGTAGGAGGGCTTCAGTTTGAACATCTGGTTTGACTTGGCAACATGATATTAATGTAATTTATGACAGTTATTTTTCTAATTAGAATAACTAAGTAGTTAAAACCATCTTCAATAATTTCACATTAATAAACTAAGAAAAAACCACAGTAAAGGTATGTTTACACTTGTACACATGTATGAGAACTTGTGTGAGATACTTGTTGAATTAACAAATCCAGAAACATTTACACACATTTTGTGTGAGCTTCAACATTTCCTCGTACATTTTGAGTGAATAAAATTTTGTTTACATTGTTTATTTATTTTACATTATAATACATTATTTATATATATAAGTTACGTTTTTGGTTCGAGGGAATTGCTTTATAAAAAAGAACAATTCTATTAGTTACACTTAATTTTATTTACTTTAAAACAATTATAACAAATAACGTACAATATTCATATACACTGATGTGTACGGAGAGAAGCCTCGTCTAACTCTAGCGAAACAAAGCTTGTCTCTTCACACAATACAAATGCTGACTAAACTAAGAACCATACAACAGTCATCATTATTACAGTAAAGTGTACAATAATTGTTTACATAACTCCTCCATCCCTAAACAAGACATCCGGGGGTGGTTGAGCTGCGGGCGTCCTAGAAGTTGTCCTAAGTAGCTTTTTGAACACCAAGTACAGCAGTCCTCCAATTAGGGTACCATACAGGGCAATGGTCCAAACACTTATGTCGTGGGTGACATCTATCTTTCGATCAATCCTGGAGATGGTGTCTAGATTGATTTTGTCAAGGTCCAGCTTTTTTGTGTTGACTGAAAACTCGGGGTTTTGGTCCACTTGTAGGTTTAAGTTTGAAGTATCCAGGAATCTAGGGTGTCCTCCAGTTGTTTTGGATGAATGAGAGAGTCTTCGGTCATTGTAGAGAATAGTATTATTCTTAGGATTAATTAAGAATATACCTTGGAGAGTGACTGTGGTTGTTTCCTTCGGATTTACGATTTTTAAAGTCTCTTTGATTGGAAATGTTGCCAAATACTGATTTATTTCTGGGATCCAGTTAATAACATTGTCTGTGAATTCCAAAGCGGTGTATTTACAGGTGTCGGCATTGTTGTCTTTAATTATTGAAATTTCACAGTCAATCTTCTGGTGAGATATTAAGTCGAATGAGCAAAAGTATTTTGAATTAGTTTTTCTGTTACACTTGTTGTCTAAACCTAACACTACAGAACTAGAAACTAACATATATTTTACCGTGGGTATAATGGTTACATATTGAGATTCATATTCAGTGGGTACAGAGTGTAATTTGTAAATATTAAACTTTGTTTTTTCTACAATAGGTAAATTCAGAAAATATACAATATTATCTGAATCTAATTTACAGTTAACTTCAATTAAACTTTCTAACTCCCACATGTTTTGCAATTTAGGTTCAATGGGTAGTCTTTCAGTGTAATACTCATAGATTCTCATTATCTCACTATACTCTGGTTGAGATAACGCTGGGGTGAAGTACACCTAGTTTACAAAACGTTAATGAATTTTCCAAATCAGTTGTTACTTGTAACAACATATTGTACAAAATACTTAATTGGTTTAATATATTTCTAAATTTTTCTAATTCTACAAAATCGTTAATTCTATGATTCATCAATTCCAATTTATTCTTTAATTCCACAAAGTTTGCTTCAATAATATTAAATGTCTTATTGTATTCCTTAATGATACTACTGCTAATTGTATATTGAGACTCTATTTGGTTCACAATGTTAGCCTCATTGTTTTCAATCCCTTTTAATATATTGTCATATTTTTTGCCATCATAGGCATCTAAATTACCAGTAATAAACTTAAATGCGGATCCTAGTCCATCTATTATACCTCTTTTTGTTCTTACATTATTATTATTATTATTATTATTATTACGTTCTAAGTATACTACTTCTAATTTTTCTTTAACTATTTCTCTACTATGGTTAACATATTTAAAATAATTGATTATGTCTCTAACTTTACTACCATTATCCGTTACAAACTCAATTTTTCCAGTGAGGCTGGCGTTACAACTAACACAATTCCTATCAAAATAGTTTAATACATTATTATAATAAAATTCAACATTATTAAATTGAACAACCAAATTATTCAAATTAAAATAGTGAACAAATGTGTGGTAAGAGGATTGTAATTTGGCTGGTCCTAATTCAATCGGTATTATTCCAATGTTTTTGGAAATGTCCTTAACTTCTGTTGTGTCGGCATCGGCTTTTGCGAAGAACAAGAGGGACCTGGAACAGGATTCAAAGACGGATTACATTTTGGAATTATAAATTTTTTCCTTGGCCTCTTAATTTTAGACAGATGAATTTTCTGTTTAGTGTTATGATGCCTTGGTTTAATTTCCGCTGTTTTCCTTTCCTGATTTATTGCAGATATTTCTTCTTGATTATATTTATTTTTTGTTTTACTTTGTTTCTGCGTATTTTTTACATAAACTTCTGTCGGAATTTCTGGCAATGGTTCTTTATTCAGATTCCTCTTGGTTTGAATGTTTTCTTTGATCTTCTGGTTAGATTCCTTAATATGTTCGTAAAGTTTTTTTGTTCTCTCCCTGTGACTTATTATATAGTCATTAGTAAACTGATTTTCAATGTCAATATTTAAAACATGATTAGGGGTAATATGTCCATATAATATTTCAAAAGGTGTCAACTTAGTAACAGAGTGTATGCTATTATTGTATGCAATGATTGCGTATTTAACTTTCTTTGTAATATTATCATTCCTAAATTCTACTTGGTTATTTAAAAGTCGTATGTGTTCAATTAATGTGGAATGGAACCTTTCAATTAATCCGTTAGAGGGGGGTGCTAATAAAATGTATTTTGATTTTATGTAATTCCATTATTTCCTTAACTACTTTATTGTTGAATTCAGTTCCATTGTCAGACACTATAAACTCGGGGACACCATAATGTGCAAAGTAGTCTAAGAGCTTATCAGCGACTTCTGTGGCGTGAGCGCCTCCTACGCGATACACTTGAGCATAGCGAGAGAATGCGTCTACAATACTGAGAAATCTGTTCTTTTCTAACGAAATGCTATCCATGGGTACTATCTGTAGCGGCTTCAATGGTGTAGGCGTCAGATTCATTTCAAGTTGTAAGGGTACTCTATCATACTTTGTCTTTAAACAAATTTCACAGTTATTGATAAAATTTTGAATATGTCCTTTTATATTGGGCCAGTAATATTTCCTTTTAATTTGTTCATACGTCTCTTGTATGCCGCGATGGTTGGTTTTGCTTACATGGTAATTATTTATTATATCTTCAATTTCGTCCTCTTCAGTTATGTTTAGTAGTTTAGTGTTACATTTAATTAACCAAAGTTTAGAGCTTTTAAAATGTTTAGCTATGCAAGTCACAAATTTCTCATAAAAGTCATCTTCAAAATAAATATTATATTTAACATTAGGCACTAGGAATTCCTTTACAAATTTAATAATGTAATTGTCTAAATTGTTTTCCGAAATTTCAACAATTAATATCATTTTAGAAGTTCCAAATAATTTTATTATTTTAACTTTCTTTGGCTGATAGTTTACTAGCGACAGAAAGATTTGTTTTTTTTCCAAAATTTACAGGTTTGTCAGAAATGGGAATTTCCACTAAGGTATTTCCTTCAAAGTTTGAATGGACGGTCTGGTCGTTCACATCATTATTCTCTTCCTGATTGACGGCGTCGTTTTCTTCTTCCATATCAAAGTTAACTATCATAGACGGGCTGTCATCCAGTTCTGGGAAGTAGCGTCGCACTAGGTCAGCTGTTGGCTTCTGTAATTCGTCATCCACAATATTTTGCGAGTCCGGTGAAGTTTTTTCGGTGACGTTTAATTGAATTCTCGATAATGCATCGGCATTTTGGTTCAATTTTCCTTTTTTATATTTTATTTCGTAATCATATTCTTCCAGCTTTAACCGCCATCTTAAAAGTTTAGAATTCGGTTCTTTAACAGAAAACAACCATTGCAGGGGTTTATGGTCTGAATAAATTTTGAATTTTCTTCCAAATAAATAAGGTCTGAAATGTTTTGTTGCCCATACGATTGCGAGAAGTTCTTTTTCAATTGCAGAGTAGTTGGTCTCACTATCGTTTAAAGTTCGACTAGCAAAAGCAATTGGAAGGTCATTTCCATTTTTATATTGACTTAGAATCGCTCCGACAGCAAAATTGCTTGCGTCTGTGGTTAGAATGAATTCTTTTTCAAAGTCAGGGTATTGCAACAGTGGTTCATTAGTCAATATGTTCTTGCAAGTTTCAAAACAATCTATATAGTCGGGGTTATTGATATCAATTTCGGCATTTTTCTTCAAGCAATTAGTAAATGGTTTCGTTATTTTTAATGAATTTACGGTAATAGCCTAATAGTCCTAAAAATCCTTTTATTTGTTTGGTAGTTTTTGGAATTGGATAATTCTTTATTACTTTTATTTTTTCAGGATTGGGTTTGACTCCGTCTGGTGTCACAATATGGCCTAAATATGCGACTTCTTTCCTTAAAAATTCCGTCTTGTCTAACTGTACCTTAAAATTAGCTTTTCTTAGTCTATCGAAAACCTCTTTTAACCTAAGTAGGTGCTCTTGTAAACTAGCTGAATAGATTACGATATCATCAAGATAAACCGAACACGATTCATTCTGTATTCCGCGTAATATGTTGTTCATTATTCTTTGGAACGTCGGTGGACTATTCTTAAGGCCCATCGGCATTCTCAGAAATTCATAGTGGCCAGTGTCCGTGGAAAAGACTGTCTTATCAACGCTGTCCGGGTGCATCTCAACTTGATGAAATCCTGAGGCAAGATCCAGGGTGGTAAAATATTGGGATCTCCCTAATTTGTCTAATATATCGGTTATGTTAGGAAGCGGGAATTTGTCATCAATAGTTTTTGCGTTTAGTCCCCTAAAATCAATTACTAGCCTAAACTTTTGTCTGTTGGAGGCGTCTGGTTTTTTTGGAACGATCCATACAGGTGAATTCCACGGTGAATGCGAGGGTTTGATTATTTTTTGGACGAGCATTTCTTGAATTTGTTTATCTACTTCCTTACGATAAATTTCTGGGTATCTATAGTTTTTCGTGTATACAGGGATTTCGTCAGTTGTCCTAATTATGTGCTTGACTTGATTAGTACATGTCAGGTCATTATTTTCTTGATGGAATATGTCAGAATATTCGAAAATCAATTTTAATATTTCCCGTTTCTCTTCAGCGTTCATGTGATCCGTTCTAATTTGGCTCAGATCTAACTTATTATGCTTGTGATTTAACAAATTAAAATTTGTAGCGTTTACTTGATTATTGTTTATTTGATAGATTTTGAAATCGCTTAGCGGTTGCACCTCCATCGGTTTGATCACTAAACGTCTATCAGATGTCGTATTATTGATTATCGGGCAATAACTTTCTCCATTTTCTATTTTTATTAAGCACTGCGGTATTTCTATTCCGTCTTGGGTTTCTTCCGCGAAGTTACAACTAATTCCAGTCTGTTCCGATAGCGAAATGTGCGGCATTTGTTCGGTGATCTGGTACATCGAATCACTTTCCGTTTCTTCAACGACCGGCTTTCCAGTAATTTGATATAGTTTATTTTGTCTGATTGGGTTTCCGGTTTGACGTGTTGATATGCTCATTGGTGTGGGTTGATAAACTTGATTCGTTTTAGGTGCTGTGTTGTTGTGTACATAGTTTTGTCTGTTAAATTGGTTAAATTGATTGGGATTGTTTTGGGGTATTTGTTTATAATAATTCTGAAATGGTTGATTATTAGTGGCAGGTTTGCGAATTGGTAAATGGTGTGATTTATTTGGTACATTTTGCCGATTAGTTTGAAAGAGTTTATTTTTTTTTTGAATTGGAAATCGTTAGTCAGCATATTAAGCGCTTCATTGAGCGTGTTAGGATCTTTTGTCCGCATTAAGGACCCTAACGGTTCCTGAAGTCCCCTTAACAGTACTCGTAGTGCTAGTTTTTGGGTGTAAGTACATAGAATATCTTTAGCAGCTGGTTCCTTGTTAATAAAGAAAGCTATTTGCAAATTTAACAATTTCTGAATTCTTTCGTAGAAAGTGAAGGGCGATTCGTTACTTTCCTGTCTTAATTCTGCCATTTCTAAATTTAAGGTAAAACAATCCCTCCTATCTGAATAACTAGTCAAAAGTGTATTTTTAACATCTTCCCAAGCATAGGTGTTGGAGCTCACTACAATATCTAAGGCCTGTCCTTTTAATTTAGAAAGTATAGAAGAAAACAAAAATTCGTTTTGAAAATCCTCTGGGTTCTGGACTACAAAGAATTTGTTCACTATTTTATCACAAATTGAAATAAACCTATTGAGCATAGCAGGTTCACCATTGTACTCTGGAATCATGTCCAAGTACTCTTTTTTTAATATAGGGGTAGTCAT
This sequence comes from Philaenus spumarius, assembly GCA_018207615.1. Classification (NCBI taxonomy): domain Eukaryota; kingdom Metazoa; phylum Arthropoda; class Insecta; order Hemiptera; family Aphrophoridae; genus Philaenus; species Philaenus spumarius. The sequence goes on along the minus strand of JAGFPH010004956.1, from coordinate 92,028 downwards.
TGTAATTAATTATTATCTACTCAACTCATTTGAAAAATTAAAAATAAGATATCAATTAATATACTACAAGAGAATATATTATACAAATGAGATATTTAACTAGCCTACTATATAAAATAATTTTCAAAATTATTACTTTCGTTCTTAATATTATAGATTATCTTAATATTTGTACAGGATTTACTTACAGTGAAATCCAAAATACTTTGCTCATTATGTACGGCGTAACACTGCACTTATTTTGCACTGCACTATTTAACACAATACACAAAACTTTTTTCCTTTTTCGTTGTTCGTTATAGATATTCACTCTATGATTGATCGATTTTTCGCAGATATTCACTCTGCAACCGAGTTGGTTCCTCGATTAACGGTTAAAACCGACGGATGTTATATTCGTTAACTTCCTCGAGGTGTCCTACCGACTGCGCCAGTTACGTTTTTGGTTCGAGGGAATTGCTTTTTAAAAAAGAACAATTCAATTCGTTACACTTAATTTTATGTACTTTAAAACAATTATAACAAATAACGTACAATATTCATATACACCGATGTGTACGGAGAGAAGCCTAAAGTGTACAATAATTGTTTACATGACTTATATTTAAAAAAATTAATATGTACATACTAAAAAAGTAGATGTTTAAGTAATTTTGTATAAATATATTTAATGCGGAAAACAAGTTCTCATACATGTGTACAAGTGTAAACGGACCTTTTAGTGAACAAAATTGTGTTTAAACATTGACTTGTGTGAGGTGATTATGAAGCTTTTCCCAACCAGCTTATTTATAAAAATACTTTTTGTAGGTTAGGTTTCATTGTGTTGTGTATAAATACGTTGATATTTAATTTTAATCTGTTCAACTTAAAGTTACTATGTTTAATTTGATTCGGGAAACAACACTGCATCTAATTGAGAAAATTAGGGATTCTAATATATGGGATGTTAAATCCAATGTTAAAATCAACTTGTATGGAAGTGTAAATGCTCTAATGTGATTCAACAAGTATAGTGATTTGTGTATTCAAACTTCACACTTATTTCTCAGACAAGTATATCACACAAGTTCTCATACATGTGTACAAGTGTTACCTTAATGTTAATATTGGCTACCATTTTGGATAGAGAAGAGATATCGAACTCTGGTTTTCAGCATTCGTTAAGTTTTTGTAAGCACTTCAAAATGAGGGGTCACTTGAAGGCTATTTACATTTAAATATTTTGAGTTGCAACCAAAATCCCCCATTTTTGGGGGACACTCAAAATTTTCAAACTCGTTAAATGAAACTTCCTGCTAAGATTGCATGATCCCCCCCCCAAGGATATCTCTGTATATTTACTTGGGAAAAAATAGAGTGGGGTGCTGACTTTTGATTCACCCAGTATAATTAAACTTTTCGTACTTCTATTTGAAATATGGATGTTATTAAATTCAATGCATAAGTATGCAGTTGGGTATCCTTTGGTTTCAAATTATAGTGTATCCACAAACGTTGTAAACGATTCTCTTAGGCCGCCTGAATCAGAAGTTTTAGCCTACTTTTTTAACATAAAATGCTCAAGCCAATTTTACGTAAAAAAGTAAAACTTTTGTGTAAAAGTCAATTTCAAGTCTTTTTCGTTGTTTCTGCGTTTCTTCTGAGGATTTACCAGCTTCACTGTGTCATTCATTTTTGTTCACTTAAAGTTTAACACACTGCCTGTAACTAAAAAGAAACTTAATGTTGCATTATATACTAACTAAAGTAAAAAGTCAATGAGTATTTTATAAATTCCTTTTCGAACTTAAAATATCATTGAAATCAATAACTATTGGATTTAACAAAAAATGTGTAGTTACAAAATTTATTGGAATTTAAAAAGGAGTACAATGAGCTTTAAAAAAATTAAAATCGTACCACTGTGGTATGGAGGAGATATAGGCCTACTTGAACAAAAAACTAGCAATTTGGCGGCCATTTTTAAATAAGGCAATTAAACGACCATGATCTAGACCATGTGGCCAATTGTTTTTATACTCCGATAGGTGTTTAACAAATCCCCGTAATAAAACTTAGGGGACATATAACTGCACACGTGACATGAGCTAGCTCCCGCACTATTAACTTTGCTGCACTGATGAGCCGCCAGAAATTGTTACTTTTGAGATATAAATTGATAGTTTAGTCTAGACATTGTAGCTTAGTATGGCTGTTTGTACAAGCATGTTATTTAAAGGAAATAGCATAACATATTTTTTTTTATTTTTAGTACAAAATATTGTTACTTTTATTATTTATTTTTGTCTCTTAATTTATTCTTGAATTTCATTAAATTTTCGCTTATTTTCAATTATTTCTTATTTAAATTACAACATTTCAACTCAATTTACTATTAATTTAAATATCCTCTAAGAAAATAACAAAATCAGAATATTAAAAATAACAACTCAAAATTATTTACTATCCAAAGTTATCAGTGTTATACTAGAACTAGCTGACCCGTACGGCGTTGCCCGTGGTGGTTGGTATTTTCAGTCTTTTTAACGTAATTGTATTCTTTTTAAGTGTTCAGTCAGTGAGTGGTATTTGGCTTTTATATATCTTAAATAATTAGCCCAATAATTGGTGTTTTAGTTCATTGTAGGCCTAACCTTAAATTATATACAGTTTTTGATCCAAATCAGTTGTTGATCAAAATCAGCTGTATGAAGCTTTATATACGAACAGCTGTTTTTTGTGCCCCTGATAAAATCAAAAGAAATCTTTCTTCTTCTTCCTTAGGATTGACCTTCCATAAGATTAACATTGAAACTTTGAGGGCCACTGGGGCGTAGCCCTAATGTCCTAGGACTTCGGTAAATGGCCTAAAACCTTTCCAGGGTTAACCTGTGTTACTATGCAAAATTTCAAAGCAATCGGTTAGACGGTTTGGTAACGCATAAAGGACAAACATACAAACAGACAAACGTACAAACAGACGGACATACATTGAATTTTATATATATAGATAACAATATTAAATGTCTTTAATGTTTAAAGATTGGTAGAGCAACGAAAATCCGCCTTTTACCCAAAAAGAAACAATATAAAATAATATTTAAAAAAATAAATCTGGTAAAGAACTATTAAAAAAAAATTAATTAAGAAACAAATTAAATAAATAAAAATATTAAGATGGTAAAAGTAGTATAGAAACAGGGATTCTAAAACAACCTTGACCTTTGCACCCAAGGTCACCTGTACCCTTGACCCCAAAGGTCACAGATAATAAATTGACCTTGACGTCATCACGTGATAACAAATTGAGCGAGACGGCTTGTGGCGCCAAGGTCAAAGGTCTCTTCAGCTAATTGATAATAAATTGAGCGTGAATAATTGGTCACGCCCGACCGAGCTTGTAATTTACCATGTGATCACCTTGTGTAAATCACGTGATCACCTCGTGTCGATCGCGTAATTGCATTGTCTTTATCTAATGATTGATTATACTGTCGTAAATAGTCACGGATCGTTTGGGAAAAGCTACGGGTGATTGATAAAAAGTTACGCTTCGTTGGTGAAAATATACGGGTCGTTAATAAAAGTTATGGATCACTTGATTGACGTTAGTAGCAGACAGATTCTTGGAATTTATAGATTTCTAAAATCGTATATGTTGACGCAAATTGTTCTGATTCTTTAACCCTAGAACCGGCAATGTTAACGAAAATGGATTTTTTGGCGTGTGCAAGCATTTATTCAAAAATTCGCCAAAAATAGTAAATTAACCCCAATCCAAAAGTGTTCCGTAGCTTTTTTGTAGAGAAAGGTTCAAAGAATTTGTATATGCCAGTAAAAAAAATTATAGATGTAAAATTTAGAAAGTTATTAGCTCAAGAAACAAAAAATGTTCAGTTACGAAAAATAAAAGTTCAACTTTAAGTCTACATAAGAAGTAGTAAACATTTTTTGTAATTTTTTCCATAAATGTAAAAACGTTTCGTAATTTAGTTCTAAATAGAACTGTATAAAAACATTTAACATTTTCAAATTTCTTATTTTGAAAACACGAGATTGTATGTTCTTACTACAAGTCTGCTATCAAAAGTATGCAAAGTTAGAAACGTAATTTACTAATATATGCTGTACCCAAAAATAAAATATTATTATAACAAAGTGTAGAGAATAAATCAAAGAACTGAACTGTATACTTGTAAATTATCTTTTCATAAAAGTGTTTGACTTAGAAGTATTTGAATAACAAAAGTTAGAAAAATATAGTAAACTCTCGTCTGTACAAGATGCGTGCGCATTCTCGTATGTCTGCCTATGTTGTAAAAGTCCGTTACGCTACAGATTTGAACGTTAGGTGAGACCGTATTAGCAGTCACATTCCCAAGGTCCTACACAATAAACTGTTCAAATATAGCATATTTGGTTTACAGGGGAAGTTAGCTTGAAGAATTATCTTTACAAAGATACTAAAATATCTATAAAAAACGATTGAGGTCATACAGATATCACGTGAAATAAATAACGCTGTTTATTGGTTGGAAAACTGACCAATTGCAAGGGTCTACAAAACCCCTTCTAACTTCAATGCTATTGGTCCGATTTTTGATTGGATGAAAGTTTTGGATAGGGGAAATTGTGATGAGTCCATCGATACATAGATTTAACCAAGACAACCTACTGGGTGGGTTTTAGAGATTGACAAAAGTTGAGTAATTTCGTTATGTTTTGTATGAATTTTCGGGCGCCGATTGATTTGTAGAAAACTAATAAACTGCAACGATGATTACGTATGCAAATATACGTTTTAGAAATAAATTGTAAATTCAAAAAATAAAGTTTGAAACATTACCTTTTCAATGGTGTTTGTTTTTTTAAGATTGGAAGATTTTTATTGGGTCAAATATTCAATACAATCACGCGTTACAAATGTGTTGTCATGATCGCACGTTTCGTGCGATCTGCCGGTTCTAGGGTTAAGAAAATGTTACGGGTGATTGATAAAAAGTTATGCATGGTTGGTAAAAATATATGGGCCATTATTACAAACTTATGATGTACAAGTGGATTCTTTAAGTACTTTTGACTTTGAAGATGAATATCATCTGTGATTGAACAAACAACGACAGTAGGTAGAGGTCGTGAGGAACGAGATGAGCCCTGGACCTTAAACGGAGAACCGGCTAAAACTGGTTTTGGAGTGGTGTGGGACGGCCGGTCGCCAGTCGACAGCTTTCTCCCGCTGAATTCACATCGTGATTACGCGCCTTTCTAAAAACACTTTTCGACAAATTTGCTTTATTTAGTTTAGTGTGTTAGGCCCCTAGTTTAAGTGTACCTAGTTGAAATGTGTGATAATAGACACAACAAAGTAGGTGGTAAGATTTTGCATAGCCAAGCTTGGGAAATTATTTGTAACGTTTACAGTTTTATGAAAAGAGAAGCGGAGCAAGGACCATTGTTATTGAAGCAAGTGCAACAGCATGTGGCGGAAGCTACGGGAGTGTCCAAGGCGTTAGTGAAGCGAATTTTGAAGGAAAAAAGAACCGCACCGGCAACAGGTCCCAAATTTTCAACACCAAGAAAAACGTGGCGTAAAAGAAATAAAAAAACACTTTTGACGAATTTGATAAGACCATAATCAGACGAACTATCCATGAATTCCATAAGGTTAATGGCCAACGCCCTACCCTAAAAACTTTGCTACCAGTTTTGAGGGAGAAGATCGAGTTTAGAGGAGGTATATGGGCGCTGCGGCAAGTTATTAATAAGCTTAACTTTAAGTGGAGAAAATCTGCCGATAACAGGAAGCTGTTGACTGAAAAACACGAAATAAGAGAACAAAGGGTTAGTTTTATTCGACAAGTTAAACGTTATAGAGAAGAGGGTCGACCCATAATGTACACAGATGAGACATATGTGCATGCTTCCCATACAAAACCCCAGTCATGGTCGGATGGAAGCAACAAAGGTCTTTTTACCCCTATTTCAAAGGGTCAATACGCTATAATTGTCCATGCAGGAAATGAAAATGGGTTTGTAAATGATTCATTGTTGATTTTTAAATCAGGTCAAAAGTCTGGCGACTATCATGACTGTATGAATTATAAAAATTACAAAACATGGCTGGAAGAAAAACTTATCCCGAACTTGCCTCCAAAATCAGTGCTGGTCATAGACAACGCATCATACCATAACAAACAAGTAAACCCTGCTCCAACTAGCAATTGTAAAAAAGCAGACATAGTGCAGCAGTGGCTAGTTAACCACGACATTCCGTTTCATGACAGCATGCTCAAAACAGAATTGTACCAACTTGTGAAACTAAATGAGAACCCTCACAAAACTTTCGAAATTGACGCTCTACTAGCTGAACATGGCCACTCTGTCTTGCGTCTTCCTCCCTATCATCCCGACCTCAACCCAATAGAGATGATATTGGCCCTGATAAAAAACCACGTTGCACTAAAGAACGTGAACTTCAAACTAAACGATTGCATACAACTTGTAAAAGAAAAAGTTCAAGATATTACACAAGACGAGTGGGCAAAGAGATGCGAGCACGTTCGAAACGTCGAAGAGAAATACATGGAGTATGAAGTATCCCTTGAAGACATAACAGAAAGATTCATCATAAACATTGGAAGGGACAGTAGTGATGACGAAAGTAGTGATGGTGAAATTAGCGGCATTGAAGAACTCTATTAACACAGACTACTGTCAGAAGAATATAAGTAAATTAACACCATTTATTACTTTGTTTACTATGTTTAAATTCGTAATAGGTGTAAACCAGTTAAAGATAGGTATCAATATATTAAATTTCATGTAACATTGATTGGCAGTATTATATTTTAAACCTTCAAAATTCAGATATTTTTTCATTCTTTTAAGAATAAAAAATACTACTTAATAAGCAAATAGAAACACATCATACACGGTGTTACGCAGAGTTGAACAACAAAAATGATAATGAAAATACGTATATTTTAGACGTGCATCGGTGCATCACTAATTATTTATTAGTAGGCGTTTAAACTTGAGCGCAAATTGTTGTTGAAAGGTACGCTAATGTGAGCCGTCAGGGTAGTACATCAATGCACCTCGCCGCCGCCACATCGCGCACATCCCCTTCGCCGGCAGCCACTCCCAACCTAGCCTACCTTTCACCCTACTCAGGGCTCATCTCGTTCCTCATGACCTCTATCAGGTTTTCAAGTAAATTTCATGGGTGATTGATAAAAAATTACGTTTCGTTGGTAAAAATATACGGGTCGTTAGTAAAAACTTATGAATCACTTGATTGACGTTAGTAGCGGACAGATTCTTGGAATTTATCGATTTCTAAGAATCGTATATAAAACGAGAGCAACGCAATCTAGTTTTTTAAAACTTATCTTAAAATGACGGTGACTAATGAGAGCAAAGCAATCTAGTATTTTTTAAATGTAAGATACGTTAAATACTGGCACCTTTTGAAGACGAACATCATTCTGTGTTGCTGTGCTTTTATTCAACTATTAAATTAGTTTATGGTATATTACAAATTACTATACTGTGCAAAATGGAAAGAGAGCAAACCGTGCAAAGAAACCAAGAGAGCTCTGTGGCTGAACGTATTCAAAAATCTCCACCTGAAGGACAGCCTTACAAGGAAGGGTGGGAAACAAATAAGGAGTATTTGGAGGAATGTTGCACCCTCTCAAAGACGTCTCAGTCTCCCGAAACGCTGGCTGAAAGTTAAGGGAGATTGACGATGGATCCTGATGGATTTTTCCAACCAGTATTCTATCGTAGAAACAGTTACTCCCGAAGAAACTTTCTGGAACTTATGGAATCCATTCAGGATTATTTAAATAAACTTGCAACTTAGTTTCACGTAACTACGGAGGACATGAATATAGAGCCGGCTCCTCATGAAGAAACTTTTGAATCCATTCAGGATTATTTAACTAAATTTGCTGAAGAAGCTGTTGCAGAGTCTCACTTAACTACGTAGGCCATGAATGAAGATGAATTCGACAAGTATGTTGAGGACTTACTGGACGATATTGAAGAAGAATTTTTATTGCAGTGAAAGGGATTGTGTATGAAAATGTTTAGTAGTAAAGTGTATGTGATAGAGTTAAGACGTTAAATTAATAATGAAGATCCTTGTTTGTGTTTTATTAATATTATTTTTAACAGAAAGTAAAATTTATACAAATAATAATACATTAGATGCATTGCAATATCTTCAGATTTTTGGATTTTTGGAAAATAGTAATGAAAAATTGACTACAGTTAATGATACAGTACTTTCCAGCACTTTCTTTATTTTTCAAGATTATTATAATTTAACTTTCGATGGTCAATTAAATAATGAAACGTTAAATTTAATGAACTTCAGACGGTGTGGTGTACGAGATGATGTATATGGGTTTTCTGCTTCTACAGTTAAATGGAAAAAATTACGTATTACATGGCATTATTCTTACGCTAATTATAATGTATTAAAAATTACTGATCACGCATTTAAAATATGGGAAAGTAATTCTGATCTTTCATTTTCACATTGTATATATAGTCCAGATATATTAATATCAAACAAATATCTTAGTCATAAATATCAAAAACTAAACCAATACTACTGCCATATGCATTTCATGGTAGAGATAGGGTATAAGCGCATTATTTTTTCCCAATTGCAGATGGATCGACTATAGACAACGAAGAAAATTGGTGTTCAGAGAGATAGGCACAACATTGTTTATCTGATCAATCAAATTTGCTACATGTTTTAGTGCATGAAATCGGACATGCATTAGGCTTAAGACATTCAAATGATCGTAAAGCTATTATGGTTTCTTATTATAGTGACAAAATAATTGAACTAGGATATGATGACATTTTAGGTATACAAAGTTTATATGGAACTCCCCGTTTACCATTTTCAACAACGTCTACAACTTTACGTCCAACAGCGACTACAGTTTCAACACCTATAATTACACCTGTGGAAACAAATCTGTGTAATTTGAAAAATATTAACACTTTTCTAATAATACATAATCATTTATATATTTTTCATGAGAAGTGGGTTTGGCTTGTTAAGTTATGGAAGCCGCATATCAGACTATTTTGTATTTACCTGATTGGTGGAATTTTCTTCCACAAAACTTTACAAAAATATCTCATGTTTATCAAAGACCGTCAGGCGAAGTAGTTATTTTTATTGATTGTCCAATATATATGATTGAATTTCCTTCTTTAAATCTTGTAAATAATTATCCAAAAAATTTTATAGATTAAAATTTTCCAGAAGTATCTGTTATTAATGGAGTGGATAGTACGTACAATGGACATACTCTTATTTTTTATAATAAAATATATTTCGCTGAAATTAATGAATGCACATTCAAAGTTAAATATTATGGATTAATTATATATGATAGATTACCAGGTATAACACAGTGTATTGACTCATGTTTTAGGTATATAAATGGATTTGTTGTATTTCTTTCAAAATGAAACGTATTTTGAATTTTACGAATTTTCTAATCAGTTAATTAGTGCAAAAACCTTTGATCTTTAAATTTTTTGAATAAAATGTTCAAAAACGTCATTTACAGAGACTTTAGATCGTTTTAAAAAACTTGTAACTAGATTAGACGCTATGTCTATATCAGGGGTCTCAAAACTTGTTTACTCTTGGGCCACATTGTAAATTTTTGGGGGCATGGCGGGCCAACAATCCAACATTATTTCAGTTTAGACTTTAGATAGTCTGTCTAGACGTCTAGCTATGTACTTATGTCATAAACATCTGTTTTATTCTATTTACAATCAAGATACATGTGATAATATATCAATTACTTCTTATATAAAATTAGGTAAACTTGTAAAATTTAGAATAGTTCAGAAAACTGAATTAAAATAATTATTATTATTTGCTGCAAATAAATGTTTTCTTTAAAAGGAGTTTTCAAGTAGGCCTAATGAAAAAGCAGGATGATATAAAACCAAATCATTGCAATGAACGGTAATACAAATTTATTTTATAGAATTTTGAGGATGATAAAAATTTAACAATAAATGAGTACACAACAAGTCTGAAGCTTAAAAAGAACAATAATTGTTGTTTAGAGAGAAGATTTCATTTGTTTGCCACTTAAAATTTCAGTAAATTTAGGGTCAAACTTTGTAGTTCCGATCATTATGATTGATTTTAAATATTCATCTGATAAGGAACATCTGCATTAAGATTTCACAAACTTCATTTTTGAAAAAATGTTGGCTCTCACTTGTAGGTGGATCTAAAAAGAGAAATCATAGCTCGAGCATGATTTTTTATGTTCTTAAAGTATTTTTCTGTAGCAGTTAACGATAACATTGCTTCAAAATATTAAGAAATAAAAAAATTGTTTTCTTTTAAGTTTGTAAGCTTTTTGCGGGCCTGGTAAAATTTGTTCGCGGGCCGGATGTAGCCCGCGAGCCGTAGGTTGGAGACCCCTGGTCTATATCATTAGAAAACGTTCAGTAGACGTGATAAGATGTTATTGTTATGTTGAATTTTGGATAAGACGATGATGTCACCTATATTGATTGTGGAGTCACCGTAGGAGAATTAGATTGTAAATTAGCAAATTTGTAATAAATAATTTATTCATATTATAATGTGTACTGCTTTCTTATTTCATTTCCTAGTCAGTTACTAAACTTTGAACATGAATGTGAGAAGAGAAATTGCTAAAGAATTAATTGCATAAGCAAGTTCGTAAACATTTTCCTAGTCGTTATGTAGAAGTAAAGGGATTAAGTGATTTATATCAGGCTGACCTTGTAGAAATGATACAATTCTCTAAAGTTAATAAAGGTTATAAATATATACTAGTGATAATAAATAATTTTAGTAAATATGCAAAGCAGTTCCAGTAAAGTCTAAAAGTGCTTATGAAATTGAAAAAGCGTTGAAACTTATTTTAGATAAACACCCGATGAGTCATTTTCAAACAGATGAAGGTATAGAATTTTACAAATCTAGAGTGAAATTTTTACTAGATAAAAATAATATAAATCATTATTCAACATTTTCTGATAAAAAAGCTTCCATTGTAGAAAGACTTAATAGAACTTTAAAGGGCAACATGTGGCAAGTATTTAGTGAACAAGAAAGTTACAAGTGGTTAGATTTACTTCAAAATATTGTTAATAAGTATAATAATACACCCCATAGAACGATTGGTATGAGACAAATTGAAGTTAATAAAAATAACGAATTTTTAATTTTAAAAATATTAGGTAAAAACAGAAGATTAAAAGTCGCAAAACGTGATAAGTTCAATAAAGGAGATAAAGTCCGAATAAGTAGATATAAGAAACAGTTTACTAAAGGTTATTTGCCTAATTGTAGTAAAGAAGTGTATACGATTTGGAGAGTACAGCGAACAGTTCCAATAACGTATTTTTTGAAAGATGAATCAGGTAACATTATAAAAGGTGGGTTCTATGAAGAGGAGCTCAGTAAAACAAAGTGCAACGATATAATTATATCTAATAGAGAAGGTGATTCGAAAAAAGGAAATGAATTGTTAGTGCGTTGCCTTGGTTTCGATAAATCCAGTACACGTGGAATAATAAAAAATATTTAAAATGAAAACAACAAAACAAAAGGACTCATTATCAATTATAAATTTTGATTTGTATTTAAATAATCATATAAGCTGTAGAAAAAGCACGGTCCCCTTTTACCTAATTCAATTAGATGTATTATTTGTGGACTGTCTAAATGTGGAAAGACCAATTTAATGTTTAATTTTATTTATCATGCAAAAGCGCTTTTTTTCGAAAATATTTACATTTTTTCTAAGTCGATAAATCAACCTAAAAATAAATTCCTTACTCGTATATTCTCAAAAATACCTGAAATATGATATTTTATATTTACTGAAAATGATTATGTGTTTCATCCGAATGAAGTGAAACCTAATTCTATTATTATATTTGATGATATAGCTTGGGAACGTGAGAATAATATTAAAAATTATTTTGTTTTTTGCCGTCATAACAATGTTGATTCGTTCTATCTTTGTCAAACTTACAGTCACATTCCAAAACAATTGATACGTGACAATTCAAATTTCTTAGTTTTATTCAAACAAGATGATACAAATTTGCGTCATGTATATAACTATCACGTGAATACAGACATGAAATGTGATAATTTTAAGGAAGTATGTTCGATTGCATAGTCAAAAAGTAAGAACAGTTGTTTTGTAATAAACAAAGACCGACCTATAAATAAAGGAAGGTACAGAATTAGATTTGATGAATTCATATTGATATAATCAGTTAGTGTTGCGATGGATGAGAGTGTAGACGTCAAAGATCATTACAACCGAGCATCAAACATACTATAAATGTTCGAATACCTCAATCAGAGTAAACAATAGAAGCTGTGAAGAACTTTCCGAATCCGCTTTATTGTTGTGAACGTAAGTGTTTTATCCTTACCAAAAAACCTTCAAAAAAGAAAATTGGTTTAAAAACCCCAAACGAAATAACCTTTATCCACCCATAAAAAAAATCTGATATCTACAATGCCCTACAAAACAGAGCATAGTCACAAAACTTGACCTCTGTATAGCAACAAAAAAAAATTACAGTAACAAAATAGTACTGATATCGCCGGCAGAGGAAACCCCTGTTATGAAGATTGTTTAGTCCCCACTCCCCAATACCTCCGTCAGAAAATGAAATCTTGTACTCCCCACGCCCCACTGTCTACTTCAGAAAATAAAATTTACCTGGCTGCGAAAAACCCCAAACCGAAAGACCAACGGCACTGCATATATTTCTCTGCACAGCTTCCCTTTCATGTTGTGCATGCCGCCGATGCATTTTACACAGAAACTATAAGGATAATCAAAAAAGTACAAGAATAACTTTCTTCATGAATTTTGAAGCGGTCATTCATGAGTGAACGGTCATAAGTGAGAGATTTAACTCGGTTTGT